>JAWPHD010026115.1:0-14151 GCA_037043455.1 Cyrtodaria siliqua | reverse complement strand
TCATAGACAATATTATGGCAGTTTTCATAGACAATATTATGTCAGTTTTCATAGACAATATTATGGCAGTTTTCATAGATAATATTATGGCAGTTTTCATAGACAATATTATGTCAGTTTTCATAGACAATATAATGGCAGTTTTCATAGACAATATTATGTCAGTTTTCATAGATAATATTATGGCAGTTTTCATAGACAATATTATGTCAGTTTTCATAGATAACATTATGGCAGTTTTCATAGACAATATTATGTCAGTTTTCATAGACAATATTATGTCGGTTTTCATAGACAATATTATGTCAGTTTTCATAGACAATATTATGTCAGTTTTCATAGACAATATTATGTCAGTTTTCATAGACAATATTATGTCAGTTTTCATAGACAATATTATGTCAGTTTTCATAGACAATATTATGGCAGTTTTCATAGACAATATTATGGCAGTTTTCATAGACAATATTATGTCAGTTTTCATAGACAATATTATGTCAGTTTTCATAGACAATATTATGGCAGTTTTCATAGATAATATTATGTCAGTTTTCTATTATGGCAGTTTTCATAGATAATATTATGGCAGTTTTCATAGACAATATTATGTCAGTTTTCATAGACAATATTATGGCAGTTTTCAAAGATAATATTATGTCAGTTTTCATAGACAATATTATGGCAGTTTTCTATTATGTCCGTTTTCATAGATAATATTATGGCAGTTTTCATAGACAATATTATGGCAGTTTTCATAGATAATATTATGTCAGTGTTCTATTATGTCCGTTTTCATAGATAATATTATGGCAGTTTTCATAGATAATATTATGTCAGTTTTCTATTATGGCAGTTTTCATAGATAATATTATGGCAGTTTTCATAGATAATATTATGTCAGTTTTCATAGACAATATTATGTCAGTTTTCATAGACAATATTATGGCAGTTTTCATAGATAATATTATGGCAGTTTTCATAGACAATATTATGGCAGTTTTCTATTATGGCAGTTTTCATAGATAATATTATGGCAGTTTTCATAGACAATATTATGTCAGTTTTCATAGACAATATTATGGCAGTTTTCATAGACAATATTATGTCAGTTTTCATAGACAATATTATGTCAGTTTTCATAGACCATATTATGTCAGTTTTCATAGATAATATTATGGCAGTTTTCATAGACAATATTATGTCAGTTTTCATAGACAATATTGTGTCAGTTTTCATAGATAATATTATTTCAGTTTTCATAGATAATATTATGTAAGTTTTCATAGACAATATTATGGCAGTTTTCTATTATGGCAGTTTTCATAGATAATATTATGGCAGTTTTCATAGACAATATTATGTCAGTTTTCATAGACAATATTATGGCAGTTTTCATAGACAATATTATATCAGTTTTCATAGACAATATTATGGCAGTTTTCATAGACAATATTATGTCAGTTTTCATAGATAATATTATGGCAGTTTTCATAGACAATATTATGTCAGTTTTCATAGACAATATTATGTCGGTTTTCATAGACAATATTATGTCAGTTTTCATAGACAATATTATGGCAGTTTTCATAGACAATATTATGGCAGTTTTTATAGACAATATTATGGCAGTTTTCATAGACAATATTATGTCAGTTTTCATAGACAATATTATGGCAGTTTTCATAGATAATATTATGGCAGTTTTCATAGACAATATTATGTCAGTTTTCATAGACAATATTATGGCAGTTTTCATAGACAATATTATGTCAGTTTTCATAGATAATATTATGGCAGTTTTCATAGACAATATTATGTCAGTTTTCATAGACAATATTATGTCGGTTTTCATAGACAATATTATGTCAGTTTTCATAGACAATATTATGGCAGTTTTCATAGACAATATTATGGCAGTTTTCATAGACAATATTATGGCAGTTTTCATAGACAATATTATGGCAGTTTTCATAGACAATATTATGGCAGTTTTCATAGACAATATTATGTCAGTTTTCATAGACAATATTATGGCAGTTTTCATAGATAATATTATGTCAGTTTTCAATTATGGCAGTTTTCATAGATAATATTATGGCAGTTTTCATAGACAATATTATGTCAGTTTTCATAGACAATATTATGGCAGTTTTCATAGATAATATTATGTCAGTTTTCTATTATGTCCGTTTACATAGATAATATTATGGCAGTTTTCATAGATAATATTATGTCAGTTTTCTATTATGGCAGTTTTCATAGATAATATTATGTCAGTTTTCATAGATAATATTATGTCAGTTTTCATAGACAATATTATGGCAGTTTTCATAGACAATATTATGGCAGTTTTCATAGATAATATTATGGCAGTTTTCATAGACAATATTATGTCAGTTTTCATAGACAATATTATGGCAGTTTTCATAGACAATATTATGTCAGTTTTCATAGATAATATTATGTCAGTTTTCATAGACAATATTATGTCAGTTTTCATTGACAATATTATGTCGGTTTTCATAGACAATATTATGTCAGTTTTCATAGACAATATTATGTCAGTTTTCATAGACAATATTATGGCAGTTTTTATAGACAATATTATGGCAGTTTTCATAGACAATATTATGGCAGTTTTCATAGACAATATTATGGCAGTTTTCATAGATAATATTATGTCAGTTTTCATAGACAATATTATGGCAGTTTAATAGACAATATTATGGCAGTTTTCATAGACAATATTATGGCAGTTTTCATAGATAATATTATGTCAGTTTTCATAGACAATATTATGTCAGTTTTCATAGATAATATTATGGCAGTTTTCTATTATGTCCGTTTTCATAGATAATATTATGGCAGTTTTCATAGACAATATTATGTCAGTTTTTATAGACAATATTATGGCAGTTTTCATAGATAATATTATGGCAGTTTTCATAGATAATATTATGGCAGTTTTCATAGACAATATTATGTCAGTTTTCATAGACAATATTATGTCAGTTTTCATAGATAATATTATGGCAGTTTTCATAGACAATATTATGGCAGTTTTCATAGATAATATTGTGTCAGTTTTCTATTATGTCCGTTTTCATAGATAATATTATGGCAGTTTTCATAGACAATAATATGTCAGTTTTCATAGACAATATTATGGCAGTTTTCATAGACAATATTATGGCAGTTTTCATAGACAATATTATGGCAGTTTTCATAGACAATATTATGGCAGTTTTCATAGACAATACTATGTCAGTTTTCATAGATAATATTATGTCAGTTTTCATAGACAATATTATGGCAGTTTTCATAGACAATATTATGGCAGTTTTCATAGACAATATTATGTCAGTTTTCATAGACAATATTATGTCAATTTTCATAGACAATATTATGTCAGTTTTCATAGATAATATTATGTCAGTTTTCATAGATAATATTATGTCAGTTTTCATAGATAATATTATGGCAGTTTTCTATTATGGCAGTTTTCATAGATAATATTATGTCAGTTTTCATAGACAATATTATGTCAGTTTTCATAGACAATATTATGGCAGTTTTCATAGACAATATTATGTCAGTTTTCATAGACAATATTATGTCAGTTTTCATAGACAATATTATGTCATTTTTCATAGATAACATTATGGCAGTTTTCATAGACAATATTATGGTAGTTTTCATAGACAATATTATGTCGGTTTTCATAGACAATATTATGTCGGTTTTCATAGATAATATTATGGCAGTTTTCATAGATAATATTATGGCAGTTTTCATAGACAATATTATGTCAGTTTTCATAGACAATATTATGTCAGTTTTCATAGATAATATTATGGCAGTTTTCATAGACAATATTATGGCAGTTTTCATAGATAATATTGTGTTAGTTTTCTATTATGTCCGTTTTCATAGATAATATTATGGCAGTTTTCATAGACAATATTATGGCAGTTTTCATAGACAATATTATGGCAGTTTTCATAGACAATATTATGGCAGTTTTCATAGACAATATTATGGCAGTTTTCATAGACAATATTATGGCAGTTTTCATAGACAATACTATGTCAGTTTTCATAGATAATATTATGTCAGTTTTCATAGACAATATTATGGCAGTTTTCATAGACAATATTATGGCAGTTTTCATAGACAATATTATGTCAGTTTTCATAGACAATATTATGTCAGTTTTCATAGACAATATTATGTCAGTTTTCATAGATAATATTATGTCAGTTTTCATAGATAATATTATGTCAGTTTTCATAGATAATATTATGGCAGTTTTCTATTATGGCAGTTTTCATAGATAATATTATGTCAGTTTTCATAGACAATATTATGTCAGTTTTCATAGACAATATTATGGCAGTTTTCATAGAAAATATTATGTCAGTTTTCATAGACAATATTATGTCAGTTTTCATAGACAATATTATGTCAGTTTTCATAGATAACATTATGGCAGTTTTCATAAACAATATTATGGCAGTTTTCATAGACAATATTATGTCGGTTTTCATAGACAATATTATGTCGGTTTTCATAGATAATATTATGGCAGTTTTCAAAGATAATATTATGGCAGTTTTCATAGACAATATTATGTCAGTTTTCTATTATGGCAGTTTTCATAGATAATATTATGGCAGTTTTCATAGACAATATTATGTCAGTTTTCATAGACAATATTATGGCAGTTTTCAAAGATAATATTATGTCAGTTTTCATAGACAATATTATGGCAGTTTTCTATTATGTCCGTTTTCATAGATAATATTATGGCAGTTTTCATAGACAATATTATGGCAGTTTTCATAGATAATATTATGTCAGTGTTCTATTATGTCCGTTTTCATAGATAATATTATGGCAGTTTTCATAGATAATATTATGTCAGTTTTCTATTATGGCAGTTTTCATAGATAATATTATGGCAGTTTTCATAGATAATATTATGTCAGTTTTCATAGACAATATTATGTCAGTTTTCATAGACAATATTATGGCAGTTTTCATAGATAATATTATGGCAGTTTTCATAGACAATATTATGGCAGTTTTCTATTATGGCAGTTTTCATAGATAATATTATGGCAGTTTTCATAGACAATATTATGTCAGTTTTCATAGACAATATTATGGCAGTTTTCATAGACAATATTATGTCAGTTTTCATAGACAATATTATGTCAGTTTTCATAGACCATATTATGTCAGTTTTCATAGATAATATTATGGCAGTTTTCATAGACAATATTATGTCAGTTTTCATAGACAATATTGTGTCAGTTTTCATAGATAATATTATTTCAGTTTTCATAGATAATATTATGTAAGTTTTCATAGACAATATTATGGCAGTTTTCTATTATGGCAGTTTTCATAGATAATATTATGGCAGTTTTCATAGACAATATTATGTCAGTTTTCATAGACAATATTATGGCAGTTTTCATAGACAATATTATATCAGTTTTCATAGACAATATTATGGCAGTTTTCATAGACAATATTATGTCAGTTTTCATAGATAATATTATGGCAGTTTTCATAGACAATATTATGTCAGTTTTCATAGACAATATTATGTCGGTTTTCATAGACAATATTATGTCAGTTTTCATAGACAATATTATGGCAGTTTTCATAGACAATATTATGGCAGTTTTTATAGACAATATTATGGCAGTTTTCATAGACAATATTATGTCAGTTTTCATAGACAATATTATGGCAGTTTTCATAGATAATATTATGGCAGTTTTCATAGACAATATTATGTCAGTTTTCATAGACAATATTATGGCAGTTTTCATAGACAATATTATGTCAGTTTTCATAGATAATATTATGGCAGTTTTCATAGACAATATTATGTCAGTTTTCATAGACAATATTATGTCGGTTTTCATAGACAATATTATGTCAGTTTTCATAGACAATATTATGGCAGTTTTCATAGACAATATTATGGCAGTTTTCATAGACAATATTATGGCAGTTTTCATAGACAATATTATGGCAGTTTTCATAGACAATATTATGGCAGTTTTCATAGACAATATTATGTCAGTTTTCATAGACAATATTATGGCAGTTTTCATAGATAATATTATGTCAGTTTTCAATTATGGCAGTTTTCATAGATAATATTATGGCAGTTTTCATAGACAATATTATGTCAGTTTTCATAGACAATATTATGGCAGTTTTCATAGATAATATTATGTCAGTTTTCTATTATGTCCGTTTACATAGATAATATTATGGCAGTTTTCATAGATAATATTATGTCAGTTTTCTATTATGGCAGTTTTCATAGATAATATTATGTCAGTTTTCATAGATAATATTATGTCAGTTTTCATAGACAATATTATGGCAGTTTTCATAGACAATATTATGGCAGTTTTCATAGATAATATTATGGCAGTTTTCATAGACAATATTATGTCAGTTTTCATAGACAATATTATGGCAGTTTTCATAGACAATATTATGTCAGTTTTCATAGATAATATTATGTCAGTTTTCATAGACAATATTATGTCAGTTTTCATTGACAATATTATGTCGGTTTTCATAGACAATATTATGTCAGTTTTCATAGACAATATTATGTCAGTTTTCATAGACAATATTATGGCAGTTTTTATAGACAATATTATGGCAGTTTTCATAGACAATATTATGGCAGTTTTCATAGACAATATTATGGCAGTTTTCATAGACAATATTATGGCAGTTTTCATAGACAATATTATGGCAGTTTTCATAGACAATATTATGGCAGTTTTCATAGACAATATTATGGCAGTTTTCATAGATAATATTATTGCAGTTTTCTATTATGTCCGTTTTCATAGATAATATTATGGCAGTTTTCATAGACAATATTATGTCAGTTTTTATAGACAATATTATGTCAGTTTTCATAGACAATATTATGTCAGTTTTCATAGATAATATTATGGCAGTTTTCATAGACAATATTATGGCAGTTTTCATATATAATATTATGTCAGTTTTCTATTATGTCCGTTTTCATAGATAATATTATGGCAGTTTTCATAGACAATATTATGGCAGTTTTCATAGATAATATTATGGCAGTTTTCATAGATAATATTATGGCAGTTTTCATAGACAATATTATGTCAGTTTTCATAGACAATATTATGTCAGTTTTCATAGATAATATTATGGCAGTTTTCATAGATAATATTATGGCAGTTTTCATAGACAATATTATGGCAGTTTTCATAGATAATATTATGTCAGTTTTCATAGACAATATTATGGCAGTTTTCATAGATAATATTATGTCAGTTTTCATAGACAATATTATGGCAGTTTCATAGACAATATTATGGCAGTTTTCATAGACAATATTATGCAGTTTTCATAGACAATATTATGGCAGTTTTCATAGATAATATTATGTCAGTTTTCAATTATGGCAGTTTTCATAGATAATATTATGTCAGTTTTCATAGACAATATTATGTCAGTTTTCATAGATAATATTATGGCAGTTTTCTATTATGTCCGTTTTCATAGATAATATTATGGCAGTTTTCATAGACAATATTATGTCAGTTTTTATAGACAATATTATGGCAGTTTTCATAGATAATATTATGGCAGTTTTCATAGATAATATTATGGCAGTTTTCATAGACGATATTATGTCAGTTTTCATAGACAATATTATGTCAGTTTTCATAGATAATATTATGGCAGTTTTCATAGACAATATTATGGCAGTTTTCATAGATAATATTATGTCAGTTTTCTATTATGTCCGTTTTCATAGATAATATTATGGCAGTTTTCATAGACAATATTATGTCAGTTTTCATAGACAATATTATGTCAGTTTTCATAGACAATATTATGGCAGTTTTTCATAGACAATATTATGTCAGTTTTCATAGACAATATTATGGCAGTTTTCATAGACAATACTATGTCAGTTTTCATAGATAATATTATGTCAGTTTTCATAGACAATATTATGGCAGTTTTCATAGACAATATTATGGCAGTTTTCATAGATAATATTATGTCAGTTTTCATAGACAATATTATGGCAGTTTCATAGACAATATTATGGCAGTTTTCATAGACAATATTATGGCAGTTTCATAGACAATATTATGGCAGTTTCATAGATAATATTATGTCAGTTTTCATAGACAATATTATGTCAGTTTTCATAGATAATATTATGGCAGTTTTCTATTATGTCCGTTTTCATAGATAATATTATGGCAGTTATCATAGACAATATTATGTCAGTTTTTATAGACAATATTATGGCAGTTTTCATAGATAATATTATGGCAGTTTTCATAGATAATATTATGACAGTTTTCATAGACAATATTATGTCAGTTTTCATAGACAATATTATGTCAGTTTTTATAGATAATATTATGGCAGTTTTCATAGACAATATTATGGCAGTTTTCATAGATAATATTGTGTCAGTTTTCTATTATGTCCGTTTTCATAGATAATATTATGGCAGTTTTCATAGACAATATTATGTCAGTTTTCATAGACAATATTATGGCAGTTTTCATAGACAATATTATGGCAGTTTTCATAGACAATATTATGGCAGTTTTCATAGACAATATTATGGCAGTTTTCATAGACAATACTATGTCAGTTTTCATAGATAATATTATGTCAGTTTTCATAGACAATATTATGGCAGTTTTCATAGACAATATTATGGCAGTTTTCATAGACAATATTATGTCAGTTTTCATAGACAATATTATGTCAATTTTCATAGACAATATTATGTCAGTTTTCATAGATAATATTATGTCAGTTTTCATAGATAATATTATGTCAGTTTTCATAGATAATATTATGGCAGTTTTCTATTATGGCAGTTTTCATAGATAATATTATGTCAGTTTTCATAGACAATATTATGTCAGTTTTCATAGACAATATTATGGCAGTTTTCATAGACAATATTATGTCAGTTTTCATAGACAATATTATGTCAGTTTTCATAGACAATATTATGTCATTTTTCATAGATAACATTATGGCAGTTTTCATAGACAATATTATGGCAGTTTTCATAGACAATATTATGTCGGTTTTCATAGACAATATTATGTCGGTTTTCATAGATAATATTATGGCAGTTTTCATAGATAATATTATGGCAGTTTTCATAGACAATATTATGTCAGTTTTCATAGACAATATTATGTCAGTTTTCATAGATAATATTATGGCAGTTTTCATAGACAATATTATGGCAGTTTTCATAGATAATATTGTGTTAGTTTTCTATTATGTCCGTTTTCATAGATAATATTATGTCCGTTTTCATAGACAATATTATGTCAGTTTTCATAGACAATATTATGGCAGTTTTCATAGACAATATTATGGCAGTTTTCATAGACAATATTATGGCAGTATAGACAATATTATGGCAGTTTTCATAGACAATATTATGGCAGTTTTCATAGACAATACTATGTCAGTTTTCATAGATAATATTATGGCAGTTTTCATAGATAATATTATGGCAGTTTTCATAGATAATATTATGTCAGTTTTCATTGACAATATTATGTCAGTTTTCATAGACAATATTATGGCCGTTTTCATAGATAATATTATGTCAGTTTTCATAGACAATATTATGTCAGTTTTCATAGACAATATTATGGCAGTTTTCATAGATAATATTATGTCAGTTTTCTATTATGTCCGTTTTCATAGATAATATTATGGCAGTAGACAATATTATGGCAGTTTTCATAGATAATATTATGTCAGTTTTCATAGACAATATTATGGCAGTTTTCATAGAGAATATTATGGCAGTTTTCATAGATAATATTATGGCAGTTTTCATAGACAATATTATGGCAGTTTCATAGACAATATTATGGCAGTTTTCATAGACAATATTATGGCAGTTTTCATAGACAATATTATGGCAGTTTTCATAGATAATATTATGTCAGTTTTCATAGACAATATTATGGCAGTTTTCATAGATAATATTATGGGAGTTTTCTATTATGTCCGTTTTCATAGATAATATTATGGCAGTTTTCATAGACAATATTATGGCAGTTTTTATAGACAATATTATGGCAGTTTTCATAGACAATATTATGTCAGTTTTCATAGACAATATTATGGCAGTTTTCATAGACAATATTATGGCAGTTTTCATAGATAATATTATGGCAGTTTTCATAGATAATATTATGGCAGTTTTCATAGACAATATTATGTCAGTTTTCATAGACAATATTATGTCAGTTTTCATAGATAATATTATGGCAGTTTTCATAGACAATATTATGGCAGTTTTCATAGATAATATTATGTCAGTTTTCTATTATGTCCGTTTTCATAGATAATATTATGGCAGTTTTCATAGACAATATTATGGCAGTTTTCATAGATAATATTATGGCAGTTTTTATAGATAATATTATGGCAGTTTTCATAGACAATATTATGTCAGTTTTCATAGACAAAATTATGTCAGTTTTCATAGATAATATTATGGCAGTTTTCATAGATAATATTATGGCAGTTTTCATAGATAATATTATGTCAGTTTCATAGACAATATTATGGCAGTTTTCATAGAGAATATTATGTCAGTTTTCATAGACAATATTATGGCAGTTTCATAGACAATATTATGGCAGTTTTCATAGACAATATTATGGCAGTTTTCATAGACAATTATGGCAGTTTTCATAGATAATATTATGTCAGTTTTCATAGACAATATTATGGCAGTTTTCATAGATAATATTATTGCAGTTTTCTATTATGTCCGTTTTCATAGATAATATTATGGCAGTTTTCATAGACAATATTATGTCAGTTTTTATAGACAATATTATGTCAGTTTTCATAGACAATATTATGTCAGTTTTCATAGATAATATTATGGCAGTTTTCATAGACAATATTATGGCAGTTTTCATAGATAATATTATGTCAGTTTTCTATTATGTCCGTTTTCATAGATAATATTATGGCAGTTTTCATAGACAATATTATGGCAGTTTTCATAGATAATATTATGGCAGTTTTCATAGATAATATTATGGCTGTTTCATAGACAATATTATGTCAGTTTTCACATAGACAATATTATGTCAGTTTTCATAGATAATATTATGGCAGTTTTCATAGATAATATTATGGCAGTTTTCATAGACAATATTATGGCAGTTTTCATAGATAATATTATGTCAGTTTTCATAGACAATATTATGGCAGTTTTCATAGATAATATTATGTCAGTTTTCATAGACAATATTATGGCAGTTTCATAGACAATATTATGGCAGTTTTCATAGACAATATTATGGCAGTTTTCATAGACAATATTATGGCAGTTTTCATAGATAATATTATGATAGTTTTCAATTATGGCAGTTTTCATAGATAATATTATGTCAGTTTTCATAGACAATATTATGTCAGTTTTCATAGATAATATTATGGCAGTTTTCTATTATGTCCGTTTTCATAGATAATATTATGGCAGTTTTCATAGACAATATTATGTCAGTTTTTATAGACAATATTATGGCAGTTTTCATAGATAATATTATGACAGTTTTCATAGATAATATTATGGCAGTTTTCATAGACGATATTATGTCAGTTTTCATAGACAATATTATATCAGTTTTCATAGATAATATTATGGCAGTTTTCATAGACAATATTATGGCAGTTTTCATAGATAATATTATGTCAGTTTTCTATTATGTCCGTTTTCATAGATAATATTATGGCAGTTTTCATAGACAATATTATGTCAGTTTTCATAGACAATATTATGTCAGTTTTCATAGACAATATTATGTCAGTTTTCATAGACAATATTATGGCAGTTTTCATAGACAATATTATGGCAGTTTTCATAGACAATACTATGTCAGTTTTCATAGATAATATTATGTCAGTTTTCATAGACAATATTATGGCAGATTTCATAGACAATATTATGGCAGTTTTCATAGATAATATTATGTCAGTTTTCATAGACAATATTATGGCAGTTTAATAGACAATATTATGGCAGTTTTCATAGACAATATTATGGCAGTTTTCATAGATAATATTATGTCAGTTTTCATAGACAATATTATGTCAGTTTTCATAGATAATATTATGGCAGTTTTCTATTATGTCCGTTTTCATAGATAATATTATGGCAGTTTTCATAGACAATATTATGTCAGTTTTTATAGACAATATTATGGCAGTTTTCATAGATAATATTATGGCAGTTTTCATAGATAATATTATGGCAGTTTTCATAGACAATATTATGTCAGTTTTCATAGACAATATTATGTCAGTTTTCATAGATAATATTATGGCAGTTTTCATAGACAATATTATGGCAGTTTTCATAGATAATATTGTGTCAGTTTTCTATTATGTCCGTTTTCATAGATAATATTATGGCAGTTTTCATAGACAATAATATGTCAGTTTTCATAGACAATATTATGGCAGTTTTCATAGACAATATTATGGCAGTTTTCATAGACAATATTATGGCAGTTTTCATAGACAATATTATGGCAGTTTTCATAGACAATACTATGTCAGTTTTCATAGATAATATTATGTCAGTTTTCATAGACAATATTATGGCAGTTTTCATAGACAATATTATGGCAGTTTTCATAGACAATATTATGTCAGTTTTCATAGACAATATTATGTCAATTTTCATAGACAATATTATGGCAGTTTTCATAGACAATATTATGGCAGTTTTCATAGACAATATTATGTCAGTTTTCATAGACAATATTATGTCAATTTTCATAGACAATATTATGTCAGTTTTCATAGATAATATTATGTCAGTTTTCATAGACAATATTATGTCATTTTTCATAGATAACATTATGGCAGTTTTCATAGACAATATTATGGTAGTTTTCATAGACAATATTATGTCGGTTTTCATAGACAATATTATGTCGGTTTTCATAGATAATATTATGGCAGTTTTCATAGATAATATTATGGCAGTTTTCATAGACAATATTATGTCAGTTTTCATAGACAATATTATGTCAGTTTTCATAGATAATATTATGGCAGTTTTCATAGACAATATTATGGCAGTTTTCATAGATAATATTGTGTTAGTTTTCTATTATGTCCGTTTTCATAGATAATATTATGGCAGTTTTCATAGACAATATTATGGCAGTTTTCATAGACAATATTATGGCAGTTTTCATAGACAATATTATGGCAGTTTTCATAGACAATATTATGGCAGTTTTCATAGACAATATTATGGCAGTTTTCATAGACAATACTATGTCAGTTTTCATAGATAATATTATGTCAGTTTTCATAGACAATATTATGGCAGTTTTCATAGACAATATTATGGCAGTTTTCATAGACAATATTATGGCAGTTTTCATAGACAATATTATGTCAGTTTTCATAGACAATATTATGTCAGTTTTCATAGATAATATTATGTCAGTTTTCATAGATAATATTATGTCAGTTTTCATAGATAATATTATGGCAGTTTTCTATTATGGCAGTTTTCATAGATAATATTATGTCAGTTTTCATAGACAATATTATGTCAGTTTTCATAGACAATATTATGGCAGTTTTCATAGAAAATATTATGTCAGTTTTCATAGACAATATTATGTCAGTTTTCATAGACAATATTATGTCAGTTTTCATAGATAACATTATGGCAGTTTTCATAAACAATATTATGGCAGTTTTCATAGACAATATTATGTCGGTTTTCATAGACAATATTATGTCGGTTTTCATAGATAATATTATGGCAGTTTTCAAAGATAATATTATGGCAGTTTTCATAGACAATATTATGTCAGTTTTCATAGACAATATTATGTCAGTTTTCATAGATAATATTATGGCAGTTTTCATAGACAATATTATGGCAGTTTTCATAGATAATATTGTGTCAGTTTTCTATTATGTCCGTTTTCATAGATAATATTATGGCAGTTTTCATAGACAATATTATGTCAGTTTTCATAGACAATATTATGGCAGTTTTCATAGATAATA
>JAWPHD010026114.1:0-14151 GCA_037043455.1 Cyrtodaria siliqua | reverse complement strand
GCGGAACATAAGTGCGTCTCTTTGAACTTTTTTAGTAAAGGGTTATGTCCGCTGTGGTGGTATAGGGTGGTGGGTCCTGATGCTTTAGCTTTATATGAGTATATACCTTCTACGTATTCTTGGCATTTTGCTGTTTGGATATCCAAGCAAATGTCCCCTTGTTGGACTCCGTGGTGGTGAGAAGCGTGGGATGATGAATTCTTAACGCCCATCTATGGCATCACAAAAACGCCACCATAACAAAATACCCCTATTAAACGTAAAAAAACCCTGTACATGAATCTGGATACTGAGGAACCAGTGATCAACCAAGTCACTTTTTTCCTCGGTTTTCTGATCATCGATTCGGAAGATGGGAAAGGCCAGTTACCAGATATGATCACCTTTTGTCATCCAGAAAACAATTCAATCCATCGCTGGACCATGGTCAAACAAATGAAAAAAATAAAAAACATAATTAAAATCTACCTTATTGAAACTGAAAAGAAATCTCATCTCTGACTATTTATTGAGCACTTAAATCAAATTTTAAAACACCAAAGTCAAAAGTTCGCTCACACCACTATGAATATCTCCAAAGGCGTCATCAGGTGCCCGGATCTCTCCGGAGTACCTGTAAGACGAATTATTCACGAGCTTGTGTCACGGTTGGTAACTATCAGCTGCGCCCGAATAACCATCAAGAGGAATGACACAAATTATTAGGTACAAATTACTATCATACTCACATTTGAACACACCCGTCTTTACCAAAAACAAAAAGGGGGCATATCTGCAATTGCATGTGACGCCTACATTTTCAAACACCGTTAAATTGCTACAAACTGCCAGCCTCTGGGCACCACAACTCCAGGTGTACTAAAGACGAAGTAGTTTTTGTAAATGGGCGATTCTGCATTCAGAACGGTAACGAATCCGATTTGTCCTTACGACCTCAAATGTACCAACTGCGGTCTGGGAACAACACGCAAATTCAAAATTAAGTAGAAAAAATTACCAAAGAAAAAGAAATCATAACAGTTAAATATAACCCAAAACATTCCCTTTACTCCAGAAGCAAGACCATCATTAATTGAGAAAACATATAAATATCAAGTCCGACCTCCCTCTACCGCCATAATACACCAACCCCCCACGCCCAAAAAGCAACAACTACACAGTACTATGCCGGGACTGCCTCGTCCGCCACCGTCAGAATCAATACACAACGACTACTTCCCACCTGTATCAAACCTCCAAAACATAAATCAACACAATACCAACTTACCAATCAACTCTCCAAATAATCCCCTTATCCCACCTATCCCCCTTTTTTCATTTAAATCAAACACTCACCAAACCGGCAGCTCTGGCAATGGTCAAGCGCAAGTCAGTTTCTCAGAATTGGAAAGGGGGTTTTTCTCTAAGCCCTGTGAAGTTAGTTATGTCCCCAGTGTGAAGCCCTAATACTTCCTCGGTTGGAAAGGTCCTAGTGCTGCTCCAACTAGGGAAGTGGAAAGCCTAGTGCAGCTCCAACTAATGAAGTTGAAAGCCTAGTGCTCTCCCAACTGGGAGCACAAGGAGCAGCCAAAAGTGTCTAACGGCCCTATTGAGCTGACATACAAATTCGAACAGCTCACAAATTCGAACAGCTCATGTCATTTCAAGCCGCAGCTGCAATGCCACTTCCATCCTCGCATGAAAAGTTAGTATGGGTGCCACTTCAGCTGACTTCTTCCAGGGAGGAGGATTCATCAGTGGAGATGTCGCTGCTTGAGTCTCCCTAGACGTCTCCTAAATCTAAGGCCAAAAATAAATATAAAATTATAAATCGCCTTAGGCTCTCATTAATGGGTTAAAATAATTAAGATCTTCAATGGAATTGTCGAGGTTGTGAACCAAATATAAAATGAAATCAGCGCATAATTTTAAATGAACACAACCCTATTGCCTTTTGTCTTCACTGAAACATTCTTGAAGACAATGTGATAAGATATCTTTTAAACAATACATCGCTATACAATCATATTTGTCGATACCGGGGGACAAGGCGACTGTGAGTTTCGATAATCGTTAATATGAAACATTCCTCACAGACCTGTTACGTTGAAAACAAATTTGCAATAGCTATTTGCGGTTCAGTGTTAACTAATGCACAGAGTCATAACAATATGATCCTTATATTTACCCCCTAGTTTCTTCACTAGACCCTAAAGATCTAAATCATCTAGTTGCACAATTGTCATCACCTTTTATACTCTGGGGTGATTTTAATGCACACAACTACATTTGGAGTTTGTAAGTGATATCAACGACAAAGGCAAGAAAGTTGAGGATTCTTCTTAGCCAAAAACAATATTCTGCAGTTTTTTAATAATAAGTCACATATCTTTATTTACATCCTGTCTACAGCTCTTCTTTTTCCCATTGATTTAACAATATGCAGTCCAACGCTTTTGATGGATTTTTCGTGGACTGTTGGAGACGACCTCTGTGGGAGTGACCACTTCCCCATATTTCTTGAAAATATCGGCCCTCCACTTCTCGAAAAAAAAAAACGCAACGATGGAACTTCGCAAAGCTGATTGGGACTACGTTTCAATCTCATTGCGATGAACAATAAAAGGCCTTCCGTTTTCGATGATGTCAAGACGCAACTGTCTTCTTTTACCAAAACTCTTCACAGACATAGCTGATCAAACACATTCCAAAAACCTCGTCAATCCTAAACGCCACATAAACCACATGGTACGACGAGCTGCAAAAAGCAGTTAGCGATCGTAAAGCTGCATTATATAATTTTTAACTTGCGGCAATCCAAAACAAATTTAGATAACTTTAGAGTTTTTCGTGCGAAAGCCCGTCGTACTATTAAGATAGCAAGAGGAAATCCTGGAGATCTTACGTCTTTAGGCTGAATTCTCGCTCCATCTCTTAAGGAAGACATGGGACTACTGGTCCGGAAAATAGTGGTAAAGGTAATTCTAGTTCTGTAATCATCTTAAAACAGATAATGGAGATATAACATCTGTCAAAGATAATAAAACACTTTGCAGAAACTTTTTCAAAAAATTTCTACTTCTGAAAATTGTCAACCAAATTTTCTGAAAAATAAGAACAAAAGAACAAAGAGAAGCTGAACTCAAGTCGAAAAACTTGAAAAAATACAATAAACTATTTCACTCTCAATAGAACTTCGGAGAGTCACCTTAAAAAGGCTCATGATACATCAGCTGGTCTGATTGATATCCATTATCAATTACTAAAACATTTACCTGAATCCTGTCTCTCTACCCTTCTTGATATATTTAATAAGGTTTGGGTGACGGGAAACTTCCCCGATTCTTGGCGGGAAGCAATCGTTATTCCAGTCCCCAAACCTGGAAAGGATCATACGGACCCAATAAATTATCTGCCCAATCGCTTTAACGAGTTGTTTATGTAAAACCATGGAACGAATGATTAATGAGAGACTCGTTTGGTACCTGGAGTCCAACAAACTGATAACAAAGTATCAAAGTGGATTCCGGCGCAACGAGGCACAACAGAACACATACTCATACGATTTGAATCGTTTATTAGGGAAGCTTTCATAAAAAAAAAACATCTAGTCGCTGTATTTTTTGACTTAGAGAAAGCTTATGATACTGCATGGAAGTACGGTATTATGAATGATCTACATGACATTGGTCTTAGAGGCCGATTACCATTTTTATAGAAAAAGTCTTAGATGATAGACAGTTTCGTGTCCGAATGGGTTCAACCCTCTCTGATATTCATGAACAGGAGATGGGTGTTCCACAGGGCAGCATACTATCTGTCACACTTTTTAATATAAAGATTAACAGTATGGTAAAATGCATCAATCCAGGTGTGGTTTGTTCGCTATATGTTGACGACTTTGTTATATGTTATCGTGCAAAAAACATGAATACTATCGAGAGACAATTACAACAATGTCTCAATAAACTTCCGATCTGGTCTGATGAAAATGGTTTTAAATTTTCTAAATCTAAAACTAATTGTATGCACTTTTGTCAACTTCGTAAACATCATGAAGACCCTCATCTAACACTGGATGGGTCACCAATACCAGTAGTGGATGAGACAAAATTCCTTGGTCTTATTTTCGACCGTAAATTAACGTTTATACCACACCTTAAATACTTGAAGGCCAAATGCCTTAAAGCTCTTAATTTACTTAAAGTTGTTGCAAACACTAATTGGGGAGCAGATCGAAAAGTCCTCTTGCGACTTTACAGATCTCTTATCAGATCCAAGCTGGACTATGGCTCAATAGTATATGGATCGACCCGCAAGTCGTACTTGCAGATGCTCGACCCTATACATAATCAAGGTTTACGAATCGCCTTAGGTGCCTTTCGTACATCACCAGCCGAAAGTCTATATGTTGAAGCCAATGAACCATCACTGTCGCATAGACGAGACAAATTAGCTCTTCAATACTCCATTAAATTAAAGTCTAACCCTTCAAACCCAACTTTCGATAATGTTTTTAATCCTAGTTGTGAACCTCTTTTTGATCGAAAACCGAAGGCCATTCGACCATTTGGTCTTCGTATTAAACCAAAATTAAGAGACACTGAAATCGACCTAAATTTGATTGCCAAGTACAAAGTACCACAAATTCCACCGTGGACTTTGGAAACTCCAACAATTATTTTTGATCTTTGTAATAATAACAAATCCAGTACAGACCCTGCTGTCTTTCAAAGCAAATTTAATGAAATTAAATCGAAATACTGTGACTTTCAACATATCTACACAGATGGCTCTAAAGATGGAGATAAGGTAGCTGCAGCAGCTGTTCACAAACACAGCATAAAGAGCCGCCTGCCTGACAAGGCTTCTATTTTTTCAGCTGAACTTAAGGCAATTGAACTTGCCTTAAATTATATTCAGGAAGCTGATGATGACCATTTTGTAATCTTTTCTGATTCCCTATCATCTCTTCAAGCACTGGGTAATATGAAACATGATAACCCAGTTGTGCTTCAACTTTTAGAAAAGTACAATTCTCTTATAATTGATAATGTTATTATTTTCTGCTGGCTTCCAAGCCATGTAGGAATACGTGGTAATGATAGAGCTGATAGTGTGCTAAGGCAGCATTAGATCTACATATATCTAATACCAAATTACCTTATACTGATTTTAAAAGTTGTATTAACACATATATTCGTAACTCTTGGCAAACCGCTTGGGATTTGTCAGTTAACAATAAACTCCATTCAATTAAACCGTTACTCGGAGAATGGCGCTCTTCTAGTAGACCCATTCGTCGAGAGGAAGTTGTCCTAGCTCGGTGCAGAATAGGGCATACACGTTATACTCATTCATATTTATTACAAGGTGAGCCATTACCAGAATGTATACCCTGCGTTGCACCGTTAACGGTCAAACACATATTGCTGGAATGTGTAGACTTTGATCCTATGCGTCAAAGGTACTAGAATGTTAATAATATGACCGAGTTATTTAATACTATAGATTTTAGTCTAGTTTTAGATTTCCTTAAGGAAATCAGACTTTATAAATCAGTATAATATGTTCTTGTATATAATTACTTTCTTATATACCCGTTTTCGGGCATTCGTTGATTTACATATATGGTTTATATTACTGCCATATCATCCCTTATTTTATAATAGTTTTATCCTGATATATTTACATTAATTTTTAATTAATCCTTCATTTCTTTATATTTCGTCAGTTTATGCGCACAATATGACCTATTTATGTGTCGACGTGCCGTAAAACATCATTCATTCCATTCCATTCCGATGTTCGTGATATTTTATAGGAAGTGAGACTGTGATGTCTAGAAGCGATAATGTTTGGGCGTTCTAGATGAATGGTGTTTTAATGGAGTTATGGGACTTTGAAGTTTTTCAAATGTAACACAATTCCTACCATGTTTAATCTGATTTTCATGAAACTGGAAGGAGGTATCAATATGACGTCTAGTTTAGAATGTCTATTTCCTTTTTACGTTTAATGTTTGTTTCTTATTTCAGATTGACGGTGAGGTATCTTTCGACATTCCAAAGGAAGCCTTGTTACAACTGACAAGAAATTTAAAATACGCAAATTTACTTGTACACGCCAACGTCACTGAATCAATCACTGGGATTACCCTTGCTGGTCAGAGATATATACAATATTATGAACACCCTTATTCCATTGAGTTTGACCCCAATATGCAGTATAACTTTGAGCCAACTGTAGTCCTCCTCGATGTGTTGGTAAGTATTTAACAACAGTATTAATGTGTAAGCGTATTATATAGTGTGTAAAACATTCGTAGTGTTGATCAAACCGTATATAGAACAATGAGAGTTTTTAGGCAGTGAGATAAAGGAAAGCTAGTGCTATTCAACGTGGTAGAGATATATCTTACTTGTTTACAGTCGAATGTAAAAGAACTTTTTTCAAAAAAGACAATTGACACAAAAACACTATAAAGTTATGTCGTTTATTTGCATTTGGTTTTACTTAGAATATGTGTATTAGTTCTTTAAACAATCAAGCTCGTTATTGACTCGTTGCTATTTATGGGGTTCATTTGAATATATACGTGAACATTATCTTTGATATGACAATTACAGCTTAGAAATCATTAGTTCAAACATCTGAATTGTTAATTCTGCAATAACAGAGTAAAAGCAACAAAATGCATTACGCTTTGGTAAACGAAAATGTACGATATTATACTTTTAATTTAAATGACGTATTTAAAGTCAAATTAATTACACTAATTCTCATATTTTCCACCATCAAGATGAAGGTCAAATTTCGTGATGGTCGACCTCCTCCGACAAACACAACAGAACAATTGATGATTAAAGTCACCTACTTCACAGATAGGCCGGTACTAGGACCCATTCCGAACCGTATCACAATACCCAAATATAAGGCCATTTCCCCATTCCATATGGGCGATACCATAATGACTGATACTCTGCCAAAGTCTCTGAAGGCAGATGGAACAGTCCAGTTTGATTTGAATCTGCCGAACGGTACAGCGTCACTATCCATACAGGTAAGCTTCTCACACATGTTGTAGTTTGAGTTTGAAGTATATGAATTATATCATAGACCATTCGTTGTGGCTTTAAAAAAGAATATCGCTTAAGCCAGTCATAGTGGGCATGAGTGGTGTTGCACATCATATTACCTCTCATGAACAGGCTCAATAAAACCTCATGCTACTTTTTTTTTTGTTTGCGTTTGTTTCTTCCAAGGGATCCCTTTCAATTACGTATTGACATTCAAACTAGCCTAGCGTTTTTTAATGCTGTGTGGCGGCTGTAAAATATTGCAAAGACTACAAATGAGTAGTTCGACAACGACAATCACAACCTGACTTATATGATGATGTGATTTACTTGTTCATAATCACTTTCAAACACTCTTTATAAAACTGTTTAAACAATTTATCAAAAGAGATTTTTATCCTATCATTTTGCAACGGACATCATATTTAGTCGTGGACCCATTTGCAGTTCGCCACTATGATTTCCTCTTTGATTGTGCGCTGACCTGACAGATTACGGACCCTATGATGGCGTCTACGTAAATCCTCAAAGGACGGTAGCGTCTTAAGTAGTGTCTTGGTGTACTCTTAACGGTTGGTTCTGTTTTTTTCTCTAGCTTCTTCCAAATCATTGAGTATTTGCGTTGTGGCTTTCTCTAGGATACTTCTTATTATATATGCTTGAACATGCGTGTGTTTTATGGCCTATTAATGTTGATTTGTGTCAAGGTTCATAGATATCTAACAGGTAGATTGATATTGCATTGACCGGCCGGTTAGCTCAGTCGGTAGAGCAGCGAACGGTAGTCCGAAGATCCCGGGTTCGAGCACCGGGTGGCTGCACATTTCATTTGCTTGGTAGAGAATATAGCCTGATAAGGATATATTATTTACATTGTCTCATTTTATTGAGATGCATTTGGCATATAAACAAAATATTTCATTTTTAGCTCGACTATCCATTGGCGACGGCGTCCCACATAAAGGTTTGCGTGTAAGCTGTGTTTACAAGTCTATTTCTCTTATATGTCTTTCCCTAACACAACCAAATTTGGCCATGGTCTTTCCTGTAGCATTATCTTAAAGACTGCATAAGCAATGTTGGTTCCTGTAATCCATGTGGTCCCATGGAACCCAAATTATGATAGCCCTTAAAATGTGTCTATTTCACATCAAATGTGTGTGTAAGCTCTGTTTACAGGTCTATATCTATTACATTTCTTGTCTTAGCTCAAATAAATTTGGTTTCCTTATTGTATGTTGTTAAGGGTTGCGTAGGTAAATTTGTCTTCTGCAAATTCTGAGCTCCCATGGAACCCAAATTGTGATGGCCCATAAAATGTGCAATAAAGGCAGATCTAGGTTTGCGTGTAAGCTGTTGTATATATCTATAATTTTGGATTGGGTTTATTCGAATATCATTATGTATCTTATTCATACTTCGCCCATATTGGGGCATGGGCTCCCTCCTCCCATCCCCCTTCAACGCCTTCTTTTATTTTTTTATTATTTTACATATTTCTTTGATGTTTTGGTCAATTCTAACACATATAGCTATGTTGCCTTCGCCGTGCCCCCGCCTCCTCTCGCCTCCACTCGCCTCCCCTCGCCTCCTCTCCCCCTTCAACTTGAAAATAGATTTTTTTACATATTTCTGTGTTGTTTTGGTCAAGTTTTACACATATAGCGATGTTATCACCACCAACCGAATGTATTTTTATTAATTTTTGCATATCTCTGTGTTGTTTTGTTTCATCATTTGATCAATATGTTTCGCCACCACCCCCAACTATCCCACCACCCCAACATCATCACCACCCGAATGTGTTTTGTTTGTTGTTTGTTTTTGCATATCGTTGTGTTGTTTTGTTTTATCAGTTTATCAATATGTTTCGCCACCCCCACCCCACCCCACATCCCAACCATCCCACCAATCAATCATCACCACCACCAGAATGTTGTTGTTTTTACATATGTCTGTGTTGTTTTGTTTTATCAAATCTACACCTATAAATGATGCGCCCCCGCTTTACCCCAACCCCCAGTTTAATAATTTTTTATTGCAGATATGTTACTATACATCCATTCAACATCACAATATTCATAGAAAGATATGCAAATGGATATTCTCTCCATTGTGGCTAAAAAAGTGTACGTGATTATCGGTTTGAAATTGTAACAATACATTTAAATATAAATTTGAAAAACGAAAAAAAACAAAAAACAATTTAAACTTTGCAGTGCCATTCTACCCCCACGCAATCTCCACCGAAATAACACCCCATATCCCCGTGCAGGCAGATAGAAACATAGCGACAGTTGATATATACAAAATACAACGTTATGTTGATACAAAGTTAAGGATTTTGGAATCGTTAGTGCTTTTAATATAGTTTTGAACTTGAGTAAATAGAATATGAGTTTCCTCGTCCGTTAGTTGGTCGATGTCGTGTAAAAAATTGTGATTACTTAAAGGATGACATATACGAGTGTCTAAAAATAATTGCCGTCTTTCATTTCTGAAAATTTCATATGGGCAAGCTACATTTGCTCACATGAAATGATTACCCCAATGTTACTCTTATTTGAGAGCATATAGTACTTAAAAGTTATCTTCAACATGTACATCGATTATCACATTGATTTATGGTCTCCCCTCACATGGAGGACAGGGGGAGGGGAATTGTTTTCATTTTATTTTCCATTATTTGGATATTAAATTTTAATTTGATCGCAATCATTTAGATATAAAACAATTTAAATTAAATTCAGATACACAGATGAAATATCAACTAAAAAAACTGAAATGAGGCCACATTAAAAATTGTCAGATATCCTCTCGCTGCCAGAGTTGCCTTTCGACCTAACATTTCTTTAAAATGACAGTAATTTTGGATTAAAACTGATAAAAATAAGAAATACAATTTCACACCCTGCCCAAATTTTACTATAATTTGTATGAGATTCTAACAATAAGTTTATATCGGCCCGAGTTTCTATACCTGCCCCGGCCCCAACCCCACCCCAACTCCACCCTTACAGTATTTTAGCCTTGTTTTCTGATGGTATATACTGGCTATATAATTTACTATTCTCTGAAAAATCGAATAGTCGAGCTGAACTATTCTCCAACAGCTCTTGTTAACCCCATGTTCTTGGAAATTTGGATGATGTGATAAAATAACTCCTTGTCTTCACTGCATCTGGTTTATTGTTTACTTTAGTTGATAACATGTACAGTTATGACATATTAATCATTTTGTTTTATATAATGGCATCACATTGTCTATGAACAATTTAGCAAATGTGATCTAGCTGTGAATATTGTCATATCACCTTAGGAGCAATTGTACAATCACGAGGCTTTAGCAACTACAACGGCTGCCTCGTCAGGCACGTACGATATTTCCCTTACAAGTGCAGGTTCCCTTTGGTTGGACATTTTGTGTGTATTTATGTTCATCCAACTTATTGTCAATACCGTTTATAAAGTTGTATAACTTTGATATATGAGTTACACTTTCAATACAAAGTAAAATAAATTCCGACTTACTTTCCAAGTAAGTCAGACAAGTACAAAACTATACTATAGTTCTTAGTGCCTTGCTTTCCACTTTGACAATAATGAACTCAGGTTACCTGCACTTTGTATGGCCGAAAACGAAACATAAAATAGGGTTTTCTGTTGAAATAAGGAAAACGGATTTATGTTTTGACAGAGAGCCGGGGCGTTTGGTACTCTCAGTACTCTGACAAGGCTAAGCAGACGATTATGCACTCTTAATGTCTGTGAAGCTGGCCAATCACCAATTCGGGGACCAATATCCCTTGTCATGGATATCCCTCTAGGGAGGTATTGAAGACAGACGCCATTTTTCTGCGAGAGAGTCAGGTCTGTCAACCCTTTTTCCCTAACCTCCCCACCATCCACCTTCATTGTGTGCGTCTGTCGTTGCTTGCAAAAGCGGACATATACGTGCCTTCTGATACCTCAACGCCCTGTTTCTCTGTCTGCAAACGTCCTTGAAATGTATATCATTTTTCTTACCTAATCATTTAATTGTATCTTATGCTAGTCACGTGTGTGTATTTATGTTCATCCAACTTATTGTCAATACCGTTTATAAAGTTGTATAACTTTGATATATGAGTTACACTTTCAATACAAAGTAAAATAAATTCCGTCTGACTTTCCAAGTAAGTAAGTCAGACAAGTACAAAACTATACTATAGTTCTTAGTGCCTTGCTTTCCACTTTGACAATAATGAACTCAGGTTACCTGCACTTTGTATGGCCGAAAACGAAACATAAATGGTATTTTATGGATCAATTTATTTCACATGAAAAGCAAAACTTTGAGAAACTTGTACCAAACTTTTCGGATATAGAGGGCACAATTTCTGCCATATAAGTATTATTTTTGATATTATGTTCACATGAATAGTTTTGAATTACTGTCATGTACTATATGGTTGAAATTGCTCATGCCTAAAATATGCATTTGGTTGAACATTTCACTTGGTCATATCCATTTTGGATATTTTTTTCAAGGATGGCCGACCAATAGTCCTTAACACGTTTGAATTTAATTTTAATTTTGATTCACCACAAATCGTCTAATTAATCTCATGTAACCTGGTAACGGGAAGAATTTAATATTATCTTATATCTATTATGTTCAATGTGTGTGTGTGTGTGCGTGCGTACATGCGTGCCTGCGTGCGTGTGTGTGTATTTTTATATAATTTTAATCTACAAAATACCCATCTATAACAACATCGTAACTCGTCGTTTCTTATAGGCTACGTTTGCTGGAACTGTCGTTTACAAGGATATGCGACGTAATTATAGATATGCTAGTGATGATACACTATCATTAAAGGTAGAAATGCAGAATTCTGGACCTTTGAAGGTAAGCGTTAATCGAGGAAGAACGTAGTTACCTAGGACCTGCCTTTGATGAGAATAAGTGACACAATGCATTTATAATAATTTAAGATGATTTTAGGACATAGATCAAATCCGATCAGGCAAGATACAGCAATAAATCTGCTAGAAATGCACAGTTTCTGTTACATACTAAAGGTGTTATTTTTCTGAAAAAGTAAAATAGTATTAGTACCTTAATGTATTGAGGAAGTTGCAAGCCGTAAGCAGCCACCACTGAAGCATCACTCACCATAAATCCAGATATTATGATTACGATGTATTTTTCTCAAACTTTGCATTACATGAGATATATTGTAAAACTTGACTAGCTTTAATATTCATTCATTCATGCATGCACTTAATATATGCATATGATATTTAGATTGGAGGTGTGGCGGTCGTCAAAATGACAACGACGAGTCAACAAAGTGAAGTAACTGCACATTTTACCGTAAGTACTGCACATATTATTAACCATTTCCTATTATAAAGAGAGGTCTGACGATCCCTTTTTAATATCCTGCATCAGTGTACACGCAAGACGCTCTGTATCGTGTTTGTGTCAGTCATCATATTACGGTTTCTGACTAACGTGAACTGCTTCTATTGACTTATTCTTAACAAGCCTCTTGATCTCCTGTTGACTCCTCGATGATACTGCTAAATACAAAGTTAATCGAATTAAATCAAGGAGAACTAACTTCATGATAATTATTATAGGCCTTTGCCATAAATATGTATAATGTCAAACAGTCAACAAAATCATTTGGGGAGAGGTCGCCACCCCCACCACCCACCCCACCCGCCCACAAAAAACAACAACAAACAACTCCTCCCCACACACACACTCACCTCCGCCCCTATCTGAAGATATCCTAATAAAGTAATAATAATCATTTAAAATTGACCCCTGTCGAAATCCTGGATTCGCGTAAGTATTCAAAATAAAGTTTGGTATTTAGTGTTATTGTATCAGATGTTGTACTTGTTTTTGTTTGCTATCTTTTTACCTTTACACCGGCAACGGAATTTATTAAATAGTTAGCTGTAAAATAAAGATTGTTTTTGTAAATGCATTTGTAGCATGGTCACAGACAATTCTCTTTGTTCAGACACAGGTGTAAATCGTTTAATTAAAAATAAGACCTGTCAGAATAACTGTGAGAATAACAGTGAGAGTAACAATTAGAATAACTGAAATAGAGCTGAAATGGACATGCTACAAAACAAATAGAGTATGGTTTCATCTCGTTGGTTAATTTAAACACCTCGATGGGCTACGCCCATCTCGATGTTTAAATGAATCACTCAAATGAAACCATATTATATCTATTATTTATCAAATAACTGACGAAATACATATACCACGTTTACAAATCAAGTCAGATGTCTTTAAATGCGCAGAAACAACGATTTTTTTCCTCAAATTTGCGAACGTTTACATTTTGTCCGCCATGTTTGAACCAGAGCAAACCATCTCCTCAACATCCCCCGCAATGTTTACTTCCCATTTCTGTTACAGTTACCATTGCCACCACACAAATCTAGCTGTTTAATTTTTGGTTAAATTTTTTTAGGTCAATATTTTAACTTGTTTTTTCACTAATATAGGCAAATAGTGTGGTATCTGGTTACAAAAATTATTTATTATAAAAAATAATAAATTTTTAGCGAATATATAAATTTATATGCACACCGCGTTACTTGTAAACAAACAGGGTATTCTCAGTTGCACAGAAGCTGGTGCGCTAAATTTAATAAAGAGATTACACCCAAGCCAAAACAGGTTGAATGTTTTCAACACCTTCTCGAAGGTGATAATGTCATTGCCAATTGGTTGCCTGTTGGTTACGGCAAGAGTTTGCTGTACTAAGCATTACCTAGTGTGTATCGCCATTTTATTATCACAGGGCTGATATCGTCAGATGATTTGTGTGGTGGCAGGGATTATTGGCTACAATATCAGTGCGCGGAGGTTGCCATCGCCTAGCCGTTAGTAAGACAGTAGTACATCGATGACGTCATTCTTGTTAACCTATTGCGTATTCTGTCTGACAATAGTTAAACTAGAGCTACTATAGTTCGGGATCGAAATCGCTCCTATTGAATTGGATCATGGGTGTATACATTTTGCGGTGCTAATAAACTAAACTATTACAGATCGTATCGAAGGGACTGAGTAGTC
>JAWPHD010026113.1:0-14159 GCA_037043455.1 Cyrtodaria siliqua | reverse complement strand
CTTTAATTTGTATGATTTAGCTCTATGATATAGCAGAATAAAAAGGAAAGAGGGTGATTTAAATAAATTTATTTGGTGATTCCCTCATATTGTAGGGTCATGTCCTTCGGACATCTAGAAGTGGCACTGAAAATAGGTCAACCCCTAACACGAAGTTCCTGTTTACACGCATCTAAGCTTCATCAGTGAACATGGTAAGCAACAGTAAGCCTGGGTTTTTTGTTTGCATGTCAGATGGGAAAACATTAAACATTAAGTCTATGGAAAATGCAATAGTGATCTATGACCTGTTTTGCGTTGTTATTAAAAAATGCGACTTTTTTGTCGGCGAGCTCTTGTTGGGTTTACAATTTTCCTCCAAGTGAGTTGCAGTTAGACGTCGCTATGTAAAAATAAGCCGTGTGTAATATAAAGCGCAATTGTCATAACACAGTTTACAGATTTTAGCTCTTCTGTAAACACCGAGAACCCGTCAAGGATTTTTCAGAAAAACATGGCCGCGCCCACGAACTTGTTCCTTTCGCTACTTTCGCCAATTTCGCCAATACCAGCCGTCAGTTTACATGGGTTAAAATGACTTTAGCCAAATTGGCGAAAGCACTTGACAAAAGCTCCGCCATTTGCAATTTGATTTCGCCTATGGCGACTGGCGAAGGCAAATGAAGAGCCCATCCCTGTCTATTAATTTGATAGTTGAAAGTAATCTATACTTAGAAAACCACTACACACGTTTCATATTCCGAATATCTCTCCTAACGGAAGTTATTACCCCGAATCCATGAGTTTGAGGATGCCCGCCAAACATTATTTGCAAACAATAATGAAAGTTTTCTAATTAAAATTTGTCGACCTCCACAAATTGTCTTAACCTGCTACAAGAAAGAAAATATGTAGGTACCTGGTGGACACTGTCGCCAGTTGTAGGTATCCAGTCCTGACTGGTGCCTATTGTAGTACTTCTTCTAGGTACCCCGTGAACACTGTTGACAGTTGTAGTTGTAATTACCAGGTGGACACTTCTGCCAGCTGTAGTGGTTGTGGTACCCATGGACACTTCTCCCAGTTGTAGTTGCTACAGGTTCATGGATACATGTAAACACTACGTTGTACACAATCAACTTCCGATGAATATATGTATGGTTTTTCACACTATCACGATGGTGACTCCTGCGCAAGGTTTCGGTGCTGATACCCCAACCCAGACACCAGTCCTAGAAACCACCCTTTTGAAAAGTGATGAGCGTCAAGCAAGGGAGTAGGCTACTAGTGCCGTTTTCATGAAGTCTTTGGTATGACCCGGCCATGGATTAAACCCATGACCTACTGCATGTGAGGGGAACGATCTACCATTGTGCCACGCTGCGGTGTTTTCAAACTATCGAGACGGCGACTCCTGCGAAAGTTGTGTGTGTGTGTGTGTGTGTGTATTTCTAACAGAAAATGGAGTCTGGATTTGTATCTGTGTGTTTTTGCGTGTGATGTGATGATGTCTACTTGAAGCAGCGAACTCAATGGTTTCTTTATAGTGCTGCCACACTGGAATACCACGCCGTAGTAGACATGATACCCCCCAGTCACATTATTCTGACACTGGTCAATCATTTCGGTGCTGATACCCCAACCCAGACACTTTATACCGACACCAGAGACACCAGTCCTAGAAACCACCCTTTTGAAAAGTGCTGAACGTCAAGCAAGGGAGTAGGCTACTAGTGCCGTTTTTATGAAGTCTTTGGTATGACCCGGCCGTGGATAAACCAACGACCTACCGCATGTGAGGCGAACGCTCTACCATTGTGCCATGCTGCGGTGTTTTCGGACTATCGAGACGGCGACTCCTGTGCAAGTTTTCGGTGCTGGTGTGTGTGTGTGTTTCGGTGCTGATTTCTAACAGAAAATGGAGTCTGGATTTGTATATGTGTGTTTTTGCGTGTGATGTGATGATATGTCTACTTGAAGCAGCGAACTCAATGGTTTCTTTATAGTGCTGCCACACTGGAATACCACGCCGTAGTAGACATGATACCCCCCAGTCACATTATTCTGACACTGGTCAATCATTTCGGTGCTGATACCCCAACCCAGACACTTTATACCGACACCGGAGACACCAGTCCTAGAAACCACCCTTTTGAAAAGTGCTGAACGTCAAGCAAGGGAGTAGGCTACTAGTGCCGTTTTTATGAAGTCTTTGGTATGACCCGGCCGTGGATAAACCCACGACCTACCGCATGTGAGGCGAAACGCTCTACCATTGTGCCACGCTGCGGTGTTTTCGGACTATCGAGACGGCGACTCCTGTGCAAGTTTTCGGTGCTGGTGTGTGTGTGTTTCGGTGCTGATTTCTAACAGAAAATGGAGTCTGGATTTGTATCTGTGTGTTTTTGCGTGTGATGTGATGATGTCTACTTGAAGCAGCGAACTCAATGGTTTCTTTATAGTGCTGCCACACTGGAATACCACGCCGTAGTAGACATGATACCCCCCAGTCACATTATTCTGACACTGGTCAATCATTTCGGTGCCGATACCCCAACCCAGACACTTTATACCGACACCGGAGACACCAGTCCTAGAAACCACCCTTTTGAAAAGTGCTGAACGTCAAGCAAGGGAGTAGGCTACTAGTGCCGTTTTTATGAAGTCTTTGGTATGACCCGGCCGTGGATAAACCCACGACCTACCGCATGTGAGGCGAACGCTCTACCATTGTGCCACGCTGCGGTGTTTTCGGACTATCGAGACGGCGACTCCTGTGCAAGTTTTCGGTGCTGGTGTGTGTGTGTTTCGGTGCTGATTTCTAACAGAAAATGGAGTCTAGATTTGTATCTGTGTGTTTTTGCGTGTGATGTGATGATGTCTACTTGAAGCAGCGAACTCAATGGTTTCTTTATAGTGCTGCCACACTGGAATACCACGCCGTAGTAGACATGATACCCCCCAGTCACATTATTCTGACACTGGTCAATCATTTCGGTGCTGATACCCCAACCCAGACACTTTATACCGACACCGAGACACCAGTCCTAGAAACCACCCTTTTGAAAAGTGCTGAACGTCAAGCAAGGGAGTAGGCTACTAGTGCCGTTTTTATGAAGTCTTTGGTATGACCCGGCCGTGGATAAACCAACGACCTACCGCATGTGAGGCGAACGCTCTACCATTGTGCCACGCTGCGGTGTTTTCGGACTATCGAGACGGCGACTCCTGTGCAAGTTTTCGGTGCTGGTGTGTGTGTGTTTCGGTGCTGATTTCTAACAGAAAATGGAGTCTGGATTTGTATCTGTGTGTTTTTGCGTGTGATGTGATGATATGTCTACTTGAAGCAGCGAACTCAATGGTTTCTTTATAGTGCTGCCACACTGGAATACCACGCCGTAGTAGACATGATACCCCCCAGTCACATTATTCTGACACTGGTCAATCATTTCGGTGCTGATACCCCAACCCAGACACTTTATACCGACACCGGAGACACCAGTCCTAGAAACCACCCTTTTGAAAAGTGCTGAACGTCAAGCAAGGGAGTAGGCTACTAGTGCCGTTTTTATGAAGTCTTTGGTATGACCCGGCCGTGGATAAACCCACGACCTACCGCATGTGAGGCGAACGCTCTACCATTGTGCCACGCTGCGGTGTTTTCGGACTATCGAGACAGCGACTCCTGTGCAAGTTTTCGGTGCTGGTGTGTGTGTGTTTCGGTGCTGATTTCTAACAGAAAATGGAGTCTGGATTTGTATCTGTGTGTTTTTGCGTGTGATGTGATGATGTCTACTTGAAGCAGCGAACTCAATGGTTTCTTTATAGTGCTGCCACACTGGAATACCACGCCGTAGTAGACATGATACCCCCCAGTCACATTATTCTGACACTGGTCAATCATTTCGGTGCTGATACCCCAACCCAGACACTTTATACCGACACCGGAGACACCAGTCCTAGAAACCACCCTTTTGAAAAGTGCTGAACGTCAAGCAAGGGAGTAGGCTACTAGTGCCGTTTTTATGAAGTCTTTGGTATGACCCGGCCGTGGATAAACCAACGACCTACCGCATGTGAGGCGAACGCTCTACCATTGTGCCACGCTGCGGTGTTTTCGGACTATCGAGACGGCGACTCCTGTGCAAGTTTTCGGTGCTGGTGTGTGTGTGTTTCGGTGCTGATTTCTAACAGAAAATGGAGTCTGGATTTGTATATGTGTGTTTTTGCGTGTGATGTGATGATATGTCTACTTGAAGCAGCGAACTAAATGGTTTCTTTATAGTGCTGCCACACTGGAATACCACGCCGTAGTAGACATGATACCCCCCAGTCACATTATTCTGACACTGGTCAATCATTTCGGTGCTGTTACCCCAACCCAGACACTTTATACCGACACCGGAGACACCAGTCCTAGAAACCACCCTTTTGAAAAGTGCTGAACGTCAAGCAAGGGAGTAGGCTACTAGTGCCGTTTTTATGAAGTCTTTGGTATGACCCGGCCGTGGATAAACCCACGACCTACCGCATGTGAGGCGAACGCTCTACCATTGTGCCACGCTGCGGTGTTTTCGGACTATCGAGACGGCGACTCCTGTGCAAGTTTTCGGTGCTGGTGTGTGTGTGTTTCGGTGCTGATTTATAACAGAAAATGGAGTCTGGATTTGTATCTGTGTGTTTTTGCGTGTGATGTGATGTCTACTTGAAGCAGCGAACTCAATGGTTTCTTTATAGTGCTGCCACACTGGAATACCACGCCGTAGTAGACATGATACCCCCCAGTCACATTATTATGACAATGGTCAATCATTTCGATGCTGATACCCCAACCCAGACACTTTATACCGACACCGGAGACACCAGTCCTAGAAACCACCCTTTTGAAAAGTGCTGAACGTCAAGCAAGGGAGTAGGCTACTAGTGCCGTTTTTATGAAGTCTTTGGTATGACCCGGCCGTGGATAAACCAACGACCTACCGCATGTGAGGCGAACGCTCTACCATTGTGCCACGCTGCGGTGTTTTCGGACTATCGAGACAGCGACTCCTGTGCAAGTTTTCGGTGCTGGTGTGTGTGTGTTTCGGTGCTGATTTCTAACAGAAAATGGAGTCTGGATTTGTATCTGTGTGTTTTTGCGTGTGATGTGATGATATGTCTACTTGAAGCAGCGAACTCAATGGTTTCTTTATAGTGCTGCCACACTGGAATACCAGGCCGTAGTAGACATGATACCCCCCAGTCACATTATTCTGACACTGGTCAATCATTTCGGTGCTGATACCCCAACCCAGACACTTTATACCGACACCGGAGACACCAGTCCTAGAAACCACCCTTTTGAAAAGTGCTGAACGTCAAGCAAGGGAGTAGGCTACTAGTGCCGTTTTTATGAAGTCTTTGGTATGACCCGGCCATGGATAAACCCACGACCTACCGCATGTGAGGCGAACGCTCTACCATTGTGCCACGCTGCGGTGTTTTCGGACTATCAAGACGGCGACTCCTGTGCAAGTTTTCGGTGCTGGTGTGTGTGTGTTTCGGTGCTGATTTCTAACAGAAAATGGAGTCTGGATTTGTATCTGTGTGTTTTTGCGTGTGATGTGATGATATGTCTACTTGAAGCAGCGAACTCAATGGTTTCTTTATAGTGCTGCCACACTGGAATACCACGCCGTAGTAGACATGATACCCCCCAGTCACATTATTCTGACACTGGTCAATCATTTCGGTGCTGATACCCCAACCCAGACACTTTATACCGACACCGGAGACACCAGTCCTAGAAACCACCCTTTTGAAAAGTGCTACACGTAAAGCAAGGGAGTAGGCTACTAGTGCCGTTTTTATGAAGTCTTTGGTATGACCCGGCCGTGGATAAACCCACGACCTACCGCATGTGAGGCGAACGCTCTACCATTGTGCCACGCTGCGGTGTTTTCGGACTATTAAGACGGCGACTCCTGTGCAAGTTTTCGGTGCTGGTGTGTGTGTGTTTCGGTGCTGATTTCTAACAGAAAATGGAGTCTGGATTTGTATCTGTGTGTTTTTGCGTGTGATGTGATGATGTCTACTTGAAGCAGCGAACTCAATGGTTTCTTTATAGTGCTGCCACACTGAAATACCACGCCGTAGTAGACATGATACCCCCCAGTCACATTATTCTGACACTGGTCAATCATTTCGGTGCTGATACCCCAACCCAGACACTTTATACCGACACCGGAGACACCAGTCCTAGAAACCACCCTTTTGAAAAGTGCTGAACGTCAAGCAAGGGAGTAGGCTACTAGTGCCGTTTTTATGAAGTCTTTGGTATGACCCGGCCGTGGATAAACCAACGACCTACCGCATGTGAGGCGAACGCTCTACCATTGTGCCATGCTGCGGTGTTTTCGGACTATCGAGACGGCGACTCCTGTGCAAGTTTTCGGTGCTGGTGTGTGTGTGTTTCGTGGCTGATTTCTAACAGAAAATGGAGTCTGGATTTGTATATGTGTGTTTTTGCGTGTGATGTGATGATATGTCTACTTGAAGCAGCGAACTCAATGGTTTCTTTATAGTGCTGCCACACTGGAATACCACGCCGTAGTAGACATGATACCCCCCAGTCACATTATTCTGACACTGGTCAATCATTTCGGTGCTGATACCTCAACCCAGACACTTTATACCGACACTGGAGACACCAGTCCTAGAAACCACCCTTTTGAAAAGTGCTGAACGTCAAGCAAGGGAGTAGGCTACTAGTGCCGTTTTTATGAAGTCTTTGGTATGACCCGGCCGTGAATAAACCCACGACCTACCGCATGTGAGGCGAACGCTCTACCATTGTGCCACGCTGCGGTGTTTTCGGACTATCGAGACGGCGACTCCTGTGCAAGTTTTCGGTGCTGGTGTGTGTGTGTTTCGGTGCTGATTTATAACAGAAAATGGAGTCTGGATTTGTATCTGTGTGTTTTTGCGTGTGATGTGATGATGTCTACTTGAAGCAGCGAACTCAATGGTTTCTTTATAGTGCTGCCACACTGGAATACCACGCCGTAGTAGACATGATACCCCCCAGTCACATTATTCTGACACTGGTCAATCATTTCGGTGCTGATACCCCACCCAGACACTTTATACCGACACCGGAGACACCAGTCCTAGAAACCACCCTTTTGAAAAGTGCTGAACGTCAAGCAAGGGAGTAGGCTACTAGTGCCGTTTTTATGAAGTCTTTGGTATGACCCGGCCGTGGATAAACCAACGACCTACCGCATGTGAGGCGAACGCTCTACCATTGTGCCATGCTGCGGTGTTTTCGGACTATCGAGACGGCGACTCCTGTGCAAGTTTTCGGTGCTGGTGTGTGTGTGTTTCGTGGCTGATTTCTAACAGAAAATGGAGTCTGGATTTGTATATGTGTGTTTTTGCGTGTGATGTGATGATATGTCTACTTGAAGCAGCGAACTCAATGGTTTCTTTATAGTGCTGCCACACTGGAATACCACGCCGTAGTAGACATGATACCCCCCAGTCACATTATTCTGACACTGGTCAATCATTTCGGTGCTGATACCTCAACCCAGACACTTTATACCGACACCGGAGACACCAGTCCTAGAAACCACCCTTTTGAAAAGTGCTGAACGTCAAGCAAGGGAGTAGGCTACTAGTGCCGTTTTTATGAAGTCTTTGGTATGACCCGGCCGTGGATAAACCCACGACCTACCGCATGTGAGGCGAACGCTCTACCATTGTGCCACGCTGCGGTGTTTTCGGACTATCAAGACGGCGACTCCTGTGCAAGTTTTCGGTGCTGGTGTGTGTGTGTTTCGGTGCTGATTTCTAACAGAAAATGGAGTCTGGATTTGTATCTGTGTGTATTTGCGTGTGATGTGATGATGTCTACTTGAAGCAGCGAACTCAATGGTTTCTTTATAGTGCTGCCACACTGGAATACCACGCCGTAGTAGACATGATACCCCCCAGTCACATTATTCTGACACTGGTCAATCATTTCGGTGCTGATACCCCAACCCAGACACTTTATACCGACACCGGAGACACCAGTCCTAGAAACCACCCTTTTGAAAAGTGCTGAACGTCAAGCAAGGGAGTAGGCTACTAGTGCCGTTTTTATGAAGTCTTTGGTATGACCCGGCCGTGGATAAACCCACGACCTACCGCATGTGAGGCGAACGCTCTACCATTGTGCCACGCTGCGGTGTTTTCGGACTATCGAGACGGCGACTCCTGTGCAAGTTTTCGGTGCTGGTGTGTGTGTGTTTCGGTGCTGATTTATAACAGAAAATGGAGTCTGGATTTGTATCTGTGTGTTTTTGCGTGTGATGTGATGTCTACTTGAAGCAGCGAACTCGATGGTTTCTTTATAGTGCTGCCACACTGGAATACCACGCCGTAGTAGACATGATACCCCCCAGTCACATTATTCTGACACTGGTCAATCATTTCGATGCTGATACCCCAACCCAGACACTTTATACCGACACCGGAGACACCAGTCCTAGAAACCACCCTTTTGAAAAGTGCTGAACGTCAAGCAAGGGAGTAGGCTACTAGTGCCGTTTTTATGAAGTCTTTGGTATGACCCGGCCGTGGATAAACCCACGACCTACCGCATGTGAGGCGAACGCTCTACCATTGTGCCACGCTGCGGTGTTTTCGGACTATCCAGACGGCGACTCCTGTGCAAGTTTTCGGTGCTGGTGTGTGTGTGTTTCGGTGCTGATTTCTAACAGAAAATGGAGTCTGGATTTGTATCTGTGTGTTTTTGCGTGTGATGTGATGATGTCTACATGAAGCAGCGAACTCAATGGTTTCTTTATAGTGCTGCCACACTGGAATACCACGCCGTAGTAGACATGATACCCCCCAGTCACATTATTCTGACACTGGTCAATCATTTCGGTGCTGATACCTCAACCCAGACACTTTATACCGACACCGGAGACACCAGTCCTAGAAACCACCCTTTTGAAAAGTGCTAACGTCAAGCAAGGGAGTAGGCTACTAGTGCCGTTTTTATGAAGTCTTTGGTATGACCCGGCCGTGAATAAACCCACGACCTACCGCATGTGAGGCGAACGCTCTACCATTGTGCCACGCTGCGGTGTTTTCGGACTATCGAGACGGCGACTCCTGTGCAAGTTTTCGGTGCTGGTGTGTGTGTGTTTCGGTGCTGATTTATAACAGAAAATGGAGTCTGGATTTGTATCTGTGTGTTTTTGCGTGTGATGTGATGATGTCTACTTGAAGCAGCGAACTCAATGGTTTCTTTATAGTGCTGCCACACTGGAATACCACGCCGTAGTAGACATGATACCCCCCAGTCACATTATTCTGACACTGGTCAATCATTTCGGTGCTGATACCCCAACCCAGACACTTTATACCGACACCGGAGACACCAGTCCTAGAAACCACCCTTTTGAAAAGTGCTGAACGTCAAGCAAGGGAGTAGGCTACTAGTGCCGTTTTTATGAAGTCTTTGGTATGACCCGGCCGTGGATAAACCAACGACCTACCGCATGTGAGGCGAACGCTCTACCATTGTGCCACGCTGCGGTGTTTTCGGACTATCGAGACGGCGACTCCTGTGCAAGTTTTCGGTGCTGGTGTGTGTGTGTTTCGGTGCTGATTTCTAACAGAAAATGGAGTCTGGATTTGTATCTGTGTGTTTTTGCGTGTGATGTGATGATATGTCTACTTGAAGCAGCGAACTCAATGGTTTCTTTATAGTGCTGCCACACTGGAATACCACGCCGTAGTAGACATGATACCCCCCAGTCACATTATTCTGACACTGGTCAATCATTTCGGTGCTGATACCCCAACCCAGACACTTTATACCGACACCGGAGACACCAGTCCTAGAAACCACCCTTTTGAAAAGTGCTGAACGTCAAGCAAGGGAGTAGGCTACTAGTGCCGTTTTTATGAAGTCTTTGGTATGACCCGGCCGTGGATAAACCCACGACCTACCGCATGTGAGGCGAACGCTCTACCATTGTGCCACGCTGCGGTGTTTTCGGACTATCAAGACGGCGACTCCTGTGCAAGTTTTCGGTGCTGGTGTGTGTGTGTTTCGGTGCTGATTTCTAACAGAAAATGGAGTCTGGATTTGTATCTGTGTGTATTTGCGTGTGATGTGATGATGTCTACTTGAAGCAGCGAACTCAATGGTTTCTTTATAGTGCTGCCACACTGGAATACCACGCCGTAGTAGACATGATACCCCCCAGTCACATTATTCTGACACTGGTCAATCATTTCGGTGCTGATACCCCAACCCAGACACTTTATACCGACACCGGAGACACCAGTCCTAGAAACCACCCTTTTGAAAAGTGCTGAACGTCAAGCAAGGGAGTAGGCTACTAGTGCCGTTTTTATGAAGTCTTTGGTATGACCCGGCCGTGGATAAACCCACGACCTACCGCATGTGAGGCGAACGCTCTACCATTGTGCCACGCTGCGGTGTTTTCGGACTATCAAGACGGCGACTCCTGTGCAAGTTTTCGGTGCTGGTGTGTGTGTGTTTCGGTGCTGATTTCTAACAGAAAATGGAGTCTGGATTTGTATCTGTGTGTATTTGCGTGTGATGGGATGATGTCTACTTGAAGCAGCGAACTCAATGGTTTCTTTATAGTGCTGCCACACTGGAATACCACACCGTAGTAGACATGATACCCCCCAGTCACATTATTCTGACACTGGTCAATCATTTCGGTGCTGATACCCCAACCCAGACACTTTAAACCGACACCGGAGACACCAGTCCTAGAAACCACCCTTTTGAAAAGTGCTGAACGTCAAGCAAGGGAGTAGGCTACTAGTGCCGTTTTTATGAAGTCTTTGGTATGACCCGGCCGTGGATAAACCCACGACCTACCGCATGTGAGGCGAACGCTCTACCATTGTGCCACGCTGCGGTGTTTTCGGACTATCGAGACGGCGACTCCTGTGCAAGTTTTCGGTGCTGGTGTGTGTGTGTTTCGGTGCTGATTTCTAACAGAAAATGGAGTCTGGATTTGTATCTGTGTGTTTTTGCGTGTGATGTGATGATGTCTACTTGAAGCAGCGAACTCAATGGTTTCTTTATAGTGCTGCCACACTGGAATACCACGCCGTAGTAGACATGATACCCCCCAGTCACATTATTCTGACACTGGTCAATCATTTCGGTGCTGATACCCCAACCCAGACACTTTATACCGACACCGGAGACACCAGTCCTAGAAACCACCCTTTTGAAAAGTGCTGAACGTCAAGCAAGGGAGTAGGCTACTAGTGCCGTTTTTATGAAGTCTTTGGTATGACCCGGCCGTGGATAAACCCACGACCTACCGCATGTGAGGCGAACGCTCTACCATTGTGCCACGCTGCGGTGTTTTCGGACTATCGAGACGGCGACTCCTGTGCAAGTTTTCGGTGCTGGTGTGTGTGTGTTTCGGTGCTGATTTCTAACAGAAAATGGAGTCTGGATTTGTATCTGTGTGTTTTTGCGTGTGATGTGATGATATGTCTACTTGAAGCAGCGAACTCAATGGTTTCTTTATAGTGCTGCCACACTGGAATACCACGCCGTAGTAGACATGATACCCCCCAGTCACATTATTCAGACACTGGACAATCATTTCGGTGCTGATACCCCAACCCAGACACTTTATACCGACACCGGAGACACCAGTCCTAGAAACCACCCTTTTGAAAAGTGCTGAACGTCAAGCAAGGGAGTAGGCTACTAGTGCCGTTTTTATGAAGTCTTTGGTATGACCCGGCCGTGGATAAACCCACGACCTACCGCATGTGAGGCGAACGCTCTACCATTGTGCCACGCTGCGGTGTTTTCGGACTATCGAGACGGCGACTCCTGTGCAAGTTTTCGGTGCTGGTGTGTGTGTGTTTCGGTGCTGATTTATAACAGAAAATGGAGTCTGGATTTGTATCTGTGTGTTTTTGCGTGTGATGTGATGATGTCTACTTGAAGCAGCGAACTCAATGGTTTCTTTATAGTGCTGCCACACTGGAATACCACGCCGTAGTAGACATGATACCCCCCAGTCACATTATTCTGACACTGGTCAATCATTTCGGTGCTGATACCCCAACCCAGACACTTTATACCGACACCGGAGACACCAGTCCTAGAAACCACCCTTTTGAAAAGTGCTGAACGTCAAGCAAGGGAGTAGGCTACTAGTGCCGTTTTTATGAAGTCTTTGGTATGACCCGGCCGTGGATAAACCAACGACCTACCGCATGTGAGGCGAACGCTCTACCATTGTGCCACGCTGCGGTGTTTTCGGACTATCGAGACGGCGACTCCTGTGCAAGTTTTCGGTGCTGGTGTGTGTGTGTTTCGGTGCTGATTTATAACAGAAAATGGAGTCTGGATTTGTATCTGTGTGTTTTTGCGTGTGATGTGATGATATGTCTACTTGAAGCAGCGAACTCAATGGTTTCTTTATAGTGCTGCCACACTGGAATACCACGCCGTAGTAGACATGATACCCCCCAGTCACATTATTCTGACACTGGTCAATCATTTCGGTGCTGATACCCCAACCCAGACACTTTATACCGACACCGGAGACACCAGTCCTAGAAACCACCCTTTTGAAAAGTGCTGAACGTCAAGCAAGGGAGTAGGCTACTAGTGCCGTTTTTATGAAGTCTTTGGTATGACCCGGCCGTGGATAAACCAACGACCTACCGCATGTGAGGCGAACGCTCTACCATTGTGCCACGCTGCGGTGTTTTCGGACTATCGAGACGGCGACTCCTGTGCAAGTTTTCGGTGCTGGTGTGTGTGTGTTTCGGTGCTGATTTCTAACAGGAAATGGAGTCTGGATTTGTATCTGTGTGTTTTTGCGTGTGATGTGATGATATGTCTACTTGAAGCAGCGAACTCAATGGTTTCTTTATAGTGCTGCCACACTGGAATACCACGCCGTAGTAGACATGATACCCCCCAGTCACATTATTCCGACACTGGTCAATCATTTCGGTGCTGATACCCCAACCCAGACACTTTATACCGACACCGGAGACACCAGTCCTAGAAACCACCCTTTTGAAAAGTGCTGAACGTCAAGCAAGGGAGTAGGCTACTAGTGCCGTTTTTATGAAGTCTTTGGTATGACCCGGCCGTGGATAAACCCACGACCTACCGCATGTGAGGCGAACGCTCTACCATTGTGCCACGCTGCGGTGTTTTCGGACTATCGAGACGGCGACTCCTGTGCAAGTTTTCGGTGCTGGTGTGTGTGTGTTTCGGTGCTGATTTCTAACAGAAAATGGAGTCTGGATTTGTATCTGTGTGTTTTTGCGTGTGATGTGATGATATGTCTACTTGAAGCAGCGAACTCAATGGTTTCTTTATAGTGCTGCCACACTGGAATACCACGCCGTAGACACATGACATGATACCCACCCAGTCAAATTATACTGACACCGGGCCGACGAGTCTTAGCACTACCCTTTATATGCCGAGCGTCAAGCAAGGGAGACGCAGTGAACAAGCACCATATTTACAAAGTGTTTGGTATGAACTGGCCAGTACGTGATTGAACCTACAACCTCCTGCATGCGCATCAGACGCTCTACCATTACGCCACTGGTACGATTTGAAACTAATAAAACTGGTAAAGTTATGCCAGCTTACAAGCTGACGCACAGGGTCAATTATTACATGAAAAAGATTTGCAATTTCTCCTTTACAGCGGCATGGCGGATATTTTATGCGATTTATTTCCGAGTTTTTGATTTTAAACAGAAGGATTTCACAGGCTTAGATAATGTGTCAACATGTAAAGTGAATTCCAAATGGACGAAAGTGGTTTGGTGTCTTATATCTAAGGAACCTTATATGAAATGGTTTGCAATTTTATGTTTGAGGACACTTATCCCTGGAGATGATTTGTTTCATTACAAATTTAATATTAATTTGACATATTCATCAATATTAATTTCCCTCTTCAAAACGATAAATGTTATGCAATGTCTACGACTATGCCTGGGTGACCATATTCTTGGATACAGCATCTAGTTAAATACCAAAGGGCAATCCTGTGTCTGTATAACATTTATAAATTATTCTCAGTCTCAAACGAAAATGAATGAATGGGGTTTTATGTCCCATAGGATTCCATAGGGAGATGAGATGCATG
>JAWPHD010026112.1:0-14159 GCA_037043455.1 Cyrtodaria siliqua | reverse complement strand
ATATTAAGTTCTTAGACATATATATTCAGTCCTTACACATGTATATTCAGTTCTTAAACATATATATTCAGTTCTTAAGCATATATGTCCAGTTCTTACACATATATATTCAGTTCTTACACATATATATTCAGTTCTTTCACATATATATTCAGTTCTAACGCATATATATTCAGTTCTTACACATATATATTCAGTTCTTACACATATATATTCAGTTCTTACACATATATATTCAGTTCTTTCACATATATATTCAGTTCTAACGCATATATATTCAGTTCTTACACATATATATTCAGTTCTTACGCAAATATGTTCAGTTCTTGCACATATATATTCAATTTCTTACACATATATATTCAGTTCTTACACATATATATTCAGTTCTTACGCATATATATTCAGTTCTTACGCATATATATTCAGTTCTTACACATATATATTCAGTTCTTTCACATATATATTCAGTTCTAACGCATATATATTCAGTTCTTACACATATATATTCAGTTCTTACGCAAATATGTTCATTTCTTGCACATATATATTCAGTTCTTACACATATATATTCAGTTCTTACAAATATATATTCAGTTCTTTCACATATATATTCAGTTCTAACACATATACATTCAGTTATTACGCATATATATTCAGTTCTTACACATATATATTCAGTTCTTACACATATATATTCAGTTCTTACGCAAATATGTTCAGTTCTTACACATATATATTTAGTTCTTGCACATATATATTCAGTTGTAACAAATATATATTCAGTTCTTTCACATATATATTCAGTTCTTACGCATATATGTTCAATTCTTAAGGATATATATTCAGTTCTTACACATATATATTCAGTTCTTACACATATATATTCAGTTCTTACGCATATATGTTCAGTTTTTGCACATATATATTCAGTTCTTACACATATATATTCAGTTCTTACACATTTATATTCAGTTCTTTCACATATATATTCAGTTCTTACACATATATATTCAGTCCTTACATATATATTTAGTCCTTACACATATATATTCAGTTCTTACGCATATATATTCAGTTCTTACACATATATATTCAGTTCTTACACATATATATTCAGTTCTTACACATATATATTCAGTTCTAACACATATATATTCAATTCTTACGCATATATATTCAGTTCTTACACATATATATTCAGTTTTATATACATATATATTCAGTTCTTACACATATATATTCAGTTCTTACACATATATATTCAGTTCTTACACATATATATTCAGTTCTTACACATATATATTCAGTTCTAACACATATATATTCAGTTCTTACGCATATATATTCAGTTCTTACGCATATATATTCAGTTCTTACGCATATATATTCAGTTCTTACGCATATATATTCAGTTCTTACACATATATATTCAGTTCTTACACATATATATTCAGTTCTTACACATATATATTCAGTTCTTACGCATATATATTCAGTTCTAACACATATATATTCAGTTCTTAAACATAAATATTCAGTTCCGACGCATATATATATTCAGTTCTTACACATATATATTCAGTTCTGACGCATATATTTTCCGTTCTTACGCATATATATTCCGTTTTAACGCATATATATTCAGTTCTTACGCATATATTCAGTTCTTACGCATATATATTCAGTTCTAACGCATATATGTTCCGTTCTTACGCATATATATTCAGTTCTTACACATATATATTCAGTTCTTGCACATATATATTCAGTTCTTACACATATATATTCAGTTCTTGCACATATATATTCAGTTCTTACGCATATATATTCAGTTCTTACGCATATATATTCAGTTCTTACGCATATATGTTCAGTTCTTACGCATATATGTTCAGTTCTTGCACATATATATTCAGTTCTTACACATATATATTCAGTTCTTACACATATATATTCAGTTCTTATACATATATATTAAGTTCGTACACATATATATTCAGTCCTTACACATATATATTCAGTTCTTAAACATATATATTCAGTTCTTGCACATATATATTCAGTTCTTACACATATATATTCAGTTCTTACACATATATATTCAGTTCTTATACATATATATTAAGTTTTTACACTTATATATTCAGTCCTTACGCATATATATTCAGTTCTTAAACATATATATTCAGTTCTTACGCATATATGTTCAGTTCTTACACATATATATTCAGTTCTTACACATATATATTCAGTTCTTTCACATATATATTCAGTTCTAACGCATATATATTCAGTTCTTACACATATATATTCAGTTCTTACACATATATATTCAGTTCTTACACATATATATTCAGTTCTTTCACATATATATTCAGTTCTAACGCATATATATTCAGTTCTTACAAATATATATTCAGTTCTTACGCATATATATTCAGTTCTTACACATATATATTCAGTTCTTACACATATATATTCAGTTCTTACGCATATATATTCAGTTCTTACGCATATATGTTCAGTTCTTACGCATATATGTTCAGTTTTTGCACATATATATTCAGTTCTTACACATATATATTCAGTTCTTACACATATATATTCAGTCCTTACATATATATTTAGTTCTTACACATATATATTCAGTTCTTACGCATATATATTCAGTTCTTACACATATATATTCAGTTCTTACACATATATATTCAGTTCTTACACATATATATTCAGTTCTAACACATATATATTCAGTTCTTATACATATATATTAAGTTCTTACACATATATATTCAGTCCTTACACATATATATTCAGATCTTAAACATATATATTCAGTTCTTACACATATATATTCAGTTCTTACACATATATATTCAGTTCTAACACATATATATTTAGTTCTGACTCATATATATTCAGTTCTTACGCATATATATTCAGTTCTTACACATATATATTCAGTTCTTACACATATATATTCAGTCCTTACACATATATATTCAGTTCTTAAACATATATATTCAGTTCTTGCACATATATATTCAGTTCTTACACATATATATTCAGTTCTTACACATATATATTCAGATCTTATACATATATATTAAGTTCTTACACATATATATTCAGTCCTTACACATATATATTCAGTTCTTAAACATATATATTCAGTTCTTACGCATATATGTTCAGTTCTTACACATATATATTCAGTTCTTACACATATATATTCAGTTCTTTCACATATATATTCAGTTCTAACGCATATATATTCAGTTCTTACACATATATATTCAGTACTTACACATATATATTCAGTTCTTACACATATATATTCAGTTCTTTCACATATATATTCAGTTCTAACGCATATATATTCAGTTCTTACACATATATATTCAGTTCTTACGCAAATATGTTCAGTTCTTGCACATATATATTCATTTCTTACACATATATATTCAGTTCTTACGCATATATATTCAGTTCTTACGCATATATATTCAGTTCTTACGCATATATATTCAGTTCTTAAACATATATATTCAGTTCTTACACATATATATTCAGTTCTTATGCATATATATTCAGTTCTTACGCATATATGTTCAGTTCTTACGCATATATATTCAGTTCTTAAACATATATATTCAGTTCTTACACATATATATTCAGTTCTTACGCATATATATTCAGTTCTTACGCATATATGTTCAGTTCTTACGCATATATGTTCAGTTTTTGCACATATATATTCAGTTCTTAGACATATATATTCAGTTCTTTCACATATATATTCAGTTCTTACACATATATATTCAGTCCTTACATATATATTTAGTTCTTACACATATATATTCAGTTCTTACGCATATATATTCAGTTCTTACACATATATATTCAGTTCTTACACATATATATTTAGTTTTTACACATATATATTCAGTTCTAACACATATATATTCAGTTCTTATACACATATATTAAGTTCTTACACATATATATTCAGTCCTTACACATATATATTCAGTTCTTACACATATATATTCAGTTCTTACACATATATATTCAGTTCTTACGCAAATATGTTCAGTTCTTACACATATATATTTAGTTCTTGCACATATATATTCAGTTCTTACAAATATATATTCAGTTCTTTCACAAATATATTCCGTTTTAACGCATATATATTCAGTTCTTACGCATATATTCAGTTCTTACGCATATATATTCCGTTCTTACGCATATATTTTCAGTTCTTACGCATATATTCAGTTCTTACGCATATATATTCAGTTCTTACGCATATATGTTCAATTCTTACGTATATATATTCTGTTCTTACACATATATATTCAGTTCTTACACATATATATTCAGTTCTTACGCATATATATTCAGTTCTTACGCATATATGTTCAGTTCTTACGCATATATGTTCAGTTTTTGCACATATATATTCAGTTCTTACACATATATATTCAGTTCTTACACATATATCTTCAGTTCTTTCACGTATATATTCAGTTCTTACACATATATATTCAGTCCTTACATATATATTTAGTTCTTACACATATATATTCAGTTCTTACGCATATATATTCAGTTCTTACACATATATATTCAGTTCTTACACATATATATTCAGTTCGAACACATATATATTCAGTTCTTACGCATATATATTCAGTTCTTACGCATATATATTCAGTTCTTACACATATATATTCAGTTCTTACACATATATATTCAGTTCTTACACATATATATTCAGTTCTTACGCATATATATTCAGTTCTAACACATATATATTCAGTTCTTACACATATATATTCAGTTCCGACGCATATATGTATTCAGTTCTTACACATATATATTCAGCTCTGACGCATATATATTCCGTTCTTACGCATACATATTCCGTTTTAACGCATATATATTCCGTTCTTACGCATATATTTTCAGTTCTTACGCATATATTCAGTTCTTACGCTTATATATTCAGTTCTTACGCATATATGTTCAGTTCTTACGCATATATGTTCAGTTCTTGCACATATATATTCAGTTCTTACGCATATATATTCAGTTCTTACGCATATATATTCAGTTCTTACACATATATATTCAGTCCTTACACATATATATTCAGTTCTTACACATATATATTCAGTCCTTACATATATATTTAGTTCTTACACATATATATTCAGTTCTTACGCATATATATTCAGTTCTTACACATATATATTCAGTTCTTACACATATATATTCAGTTCTTACACATATATATTCAGTTCTAACACATATATATTCAGTTCTTATACATATATATTAAGTTCTTACACATATATATTCAGTCCTTACACATATATAGTTCAGATCTTAAAACATATATATTCAGTTCTTACACATATATATTCAGTTCTTACACATATATATTCAGTTCTAACACATATATATTTAGTTCTGACTCATATATATTCAGTTCTTACGCATATATATTCAGTTCTTACACATATATATTCAGTTCTTACACATATATATTCAGTCCTTACACATATATATTCAGTTCTTAAACATATATATTCAGTTCTTGCACATATATATTCAGTTCTTACACATATATATTCAGTTCTTACACATATATATTCAGATCTTATACATATATATTAAGTTCTTACACATATATATTCAGTCCTTACACATATATATTCAGTTCTTAAACATATATATTCAGTTCTTACGCATATATGTTCAATTCTTACACATATATATTCAGTTCTTACACATATATATTCAGTTCTTTCACATATATATTCAGTTCTAACGCATATATATTCAGTTCTTACACATATATATTCAGTACTTACACATATATATTCAGTTCTTACACATATATATTCAGTTCTTTCACATATATATTCAGTTCTAACGCATATATATTCAGTTCTTACACATATATATTCAGTTCTTACGCAAATATGTTCAGTTCTTGCACATATATATTCATTTCTTACACATATATATTCAGTTCTTACGCATATATATTCAGTTCTTACGCATATATATTCAGTTCTTACGCATATATATTCAGTTCTTAAACATATATATTCAGTTCTTACACATATATATTCAGTTCTTATGCATATATATTCAGTTCTTACGCATATATGTTCAGTTCTTACGCATATATATTCAGTTCTTAAACATATATATTCAGTTCTTACACATATATATTCAGTTCTTACGCATATATATTCAGTTCTTACGCATATATGTTCAGTTCTTGCGCATATATGTTCAGTTTTTGCACATATATATTCAGTTCTTAGACATATATATTCAGTTCTTTCACATATATATTCAGTTCTTACACATATATATTCAGTCCTTACATATATATTTAGTTCTTACACATATATATTCAGTTCTTACGCATATATATTCAGTTCTTACACATATATATTCAGTTCTTACACATATATATTTAGTTTTTACACATATATATTCAGTTCTAACACATATATATTCAGTTCTTATACACATATATTAAGTTCTTACACATATATATTCAGTCCTTACACATATATATTCAGTTCTTACACATATATATTCAGTTCTTACACATATATATTCAGTTCTTACGCAAATATGTTCAGTTCTTACACATATATATTTAGTTCTTGCACATATATATTCAGTTCTTACAAATATATATTCAGTTCTTTCACAAATATATTCCGTTTTAACGCATATATATTCAGTTCTTACGCATATATTCAGTTCTTACGCATATATATTCCGTTCTTACGCATATATTTTCAGTTCTTACGCATATATTCAGTTCTTACGCATATATATTCAGTTCTTACGCATATATGTTCAATTCTTACGTATATATATTCTGTTCTTACACATATATATTCAGTTCTTACACATATATATTCAGTTCTTACGCATATATATTCAGTTCTTACGCATATATGTTCAGTTCTTACGCATATATGTTCAGTTTTTGCACATATATATTCAGTTCTTACACATATATATTCAGTTCTTACACATATATCTTCAGTTCTTTCACGTATATATTCAGTTCTTACACATATATATTCAGTCCTTACATATATATTTAGTTCTTACACATATATATTCAGTTCTTACGCATATATATTCAGTTCTTACACATATATATTCAGTTCTTACACATATATATTCAGTTCGAACACATATATATTCAGTTCTTACGCATATATATTCAGTTCTTACGCATATATATTCAGTTCATACACATATATATTCAGTTCTTACACATATATATTCAGTTCTTACACATATATATTCAGTTCTTACGCATATATATTCAGTTCTAACACATATATATTCAGTTCTTACACATATATATTCAGTTCCGACGCATATATGTATTCAGTTCTTACACATATATATTCAGCTCTGACGCATATATATTCCGTTCTTACGCATACATATTCCGTTTTAACGCATATATATTCCGTTCTTACGCATATATTTTCAGTTCTTACGCATATATTCAGTTCTTACGCTTATATATTCAGTTCTTACGCATATATGTTCAGTTCTTACGCATATATGTTCAGTTCTTGCACATATATATTCAGTTCTTACGCATATATATTCAGTTCTTACGCATATATATTCAGTTCTTACGCATATATATTCAGTTCTAACGCATATATATTCAGTTCTTACACATATATATTCAGTTTTTACGAATATATATTCAGTTCTAACACATATATATTCAGTTCTTACACATATATATTCAGTTCCGACGCATATATATATTCAGTTCTTACACATATATATTCAGTTCTGACGCATATATATTCCGTTCTTACGCAAATATATTCCGTTTTAACGCATATATATTCAGTTCTTACGCATATATTCAGTTCTTACGCATATATATTCCGTTTTTACGCATATATTTTCAGTTCTTACGCATATATTCAGTTCTTTCGCATATATATTCAATTCTAACGCATATATGTTCAGTTCTTACGCATATATATTCAGTTCTTACACATATATATTCAGTTCTTGCACATATATATTCAGTTCTTACGCATATATATTCAGTTCTTACGCATATATATTCAGTTCTTACGCATATATTTTCAGTTCTTACGCATATATGTTCAGTTCTTGCACATATATATTCAGTTCTTACACATATATATTCAGTTCTTACACATATATATTCAGTTCTTATACATATATATTAAGTTATTACACATATATATTCAGTCCTTACACATATATATTTAGTTCTTACACATATATATTCAGTTCTTACGCATATATATTCAGTTCTAACACATATATATTCAGTTCTTACACATATATCTTCAGTTCTTACACATATATATTCAGTTCTAGCGCATATATGTTCAGTTCTTACGCATATATATTCAGTTCTTACACATATATATTCAGTTCTTGCACATATATATTCAGTTCTTACGCATATATATTCAGTTCTTATGCTTATATGTTCAGTTCTAACGCATATATGTTCAGTTCTTACGCATATATGTTCAGTTCTTGCACATATATATTCAGTTCTTACGCATATATATTCAGTTCTTACGCATATATATTCAGTTCTTACGCATATATATTCAGTTCTTACGCATATATATTCAGTTCTTACACATATATATTCAGTTCTTACGCATATATATTCAGTTCTTACGCATATATATTCAGTTCTTACACATATATATTCAGTTCTTACACATATATATTTAGTTTTTACACATATATATTCAGTTCTAACATATATATATTCAGTTCTTATACACATATATTAAGTTCTTACACATATATATTCAGTCCTTACACATATATATTCAGTTCTTAAACATATATATTCAGTTCTTACGCATATATGTTCAGTTCTTACACATATATATTCAGTTCTTACATATATATATTCAGTCCTTACATATATATTTAGTTCTTACACATATATATTCAGTTCTTACACATATATATTTAGTTTTTACACATATATATTCAGTTCTAACACATATATATTCAGTTCTTATACACATATATTAAGTTCTTACACATATATATTCAGTCCTTACACATATATATTCAGTTCTTAAACATATATATTCAGTTCTTACACATATATATTCAGTTCTTACACATATATATTCAGTTCTTACACATATATATTCAGTTCTTACACATATATATTCAGTTCTTACACATATATATTCAGTTCTTACACATATATATTCAGTTCTTACACATATATATTCAGTTCTTATACATATATATTAAGTTCTTACACATATATATTCAGTCCTTACACATATATATTCAGTTCTTAAACATATATATTCAGTTCTTACGCATATATGTTCAGTTCTTACACATATATATTCAGTTCTTACACATATATATTCAGTTCTTTCACATATATATTCAGTTCTGACGCATATATATTCAGTTCTTACGCATATATATTCAGTTCTTACACATATATATTCAGTTCTTACACATATATATTCAGTTCTTACACATATATATTCAGTTCTTACACATATATATTCAGTTCTTACACATATATATTCAGTTCTTATACATATATATTAAGTTCTTACACATATATATTCAGTCCTTACACATATATATTCAGTTCTTAAACATATATATTCAGTTCTTACGCATATATGTTCTGTTCTTACACATATATATTCAGTTCTTACACATATATATTCAGTTCTTTCACATATATATTCAGTTCTTACGCATATATATTCAGTTCTTACACATATATATTCAGTTCTTACACATATATATTCAGTTCTTACACATATATATTCAGTTCTTTCACATATATATTCAGTTCTAACGCATATATATTCAGTTCTTACACATATATATTCAGTTCTTACGCAAATATGTTCAGTTCTTGCACATATATATTCAGTTCTTACACATATATATTCAGTTCTTACAAATATATATTCAGTTCTTTCACATATATATTCAGTTCTAACACATATATATTCAGTTCTTACGCATATATATTCATTTCTTACGCATATATATTCAGTTCTTACACATATATATTCAGTTCTTACACATATATATTCAGTTCTTACGCAAATATGTTCAGTTCTTACACATATATATTTAGTTCTTGCACATATATATTCAGTTCTTACAAATATATATTCAGTTCTTTCACAAATATATTCCGTTTTAACGCATATATATTCAGTTCTTACGCATATATTCAGTTCTTATGCATATATATTCCGTTCTTACGCATATATTTTCAGTTCTTACGCATATATTCAGTTCTTACGCATATATATTCAGTTCTTACGCATATATGTTCAATTCTTACGTATATATATTCTGTTCTTACACATATATATTCAGTTCTTACACATATATATTCAGTTCTTACGCATATATATTCAGTTCTTACGCATATATGTTCAGTTCTTACGCATATATGTTCAGTTTTTGCACATATATATTCAGTTCTTACACATATATATTCAGTTCTTACACATATATCTTCAGTTCTTTCACGTATATATACAGTTCTTACACATATATATTCAGTCCTTACATATATATTTAGTTCTTACACATATATATTCAGTTCTTACGCATATATATTCAGTTCTTACACATATATATTCAGTTCTTACACATATATATTCAGTTCGAACACATATATATTCAGTTCTTACGCATATATATTCAGTTCTTACGCATATATATTCAGTTCTTACACATATATATTCAGTTCTTAAACATATATATTCAGTTCTTACACATATATATTCAGTTCTTACGCATATATATTCAGTTCTAACACATATATATTCAGTTCTTACACATATATATTCAGTTCCGACGCATATATGTATTCAGTTCTTACACATATATATTCAGCTCTGACGCATATATATTCCGTTCTTACGCATACATATTCCGTTTTAACGCATATATATTCCGTTCTTACGCATATATTTTCAGTTCTTACGCATATATTCAGTTCTTACGCTTATATATTCAGTTCTTACGCATATATGTTCAGTTCTTACGCATATATGTTCATTCTTGCACATATATATTCAGTTCTTACGCATATATATTCAGTTCTTACGCATATATATTCAGTTCTTACGCATATATATTCAGTTCTAACGCATATATATTCAGTTCTTACACATATATATTCAGTTTTTACGAATATATATTCAGTTCTAACACATATATATTCAGTTCTTACACATATATATTCAGTTCCGACGCATATATATATTCAGTTCTTACACATATATATTCAGTTCTGACGCATATATATTCCGTTCTTACGCAAATATATTCCGTTTTAACGCATATATATTCAGTTCTTACGCATATATTCAGTTCTTACGCATATATATTCCGTTTTTACGCATATATTTTCAGTTCTTACGCATATATTCAGTTCTTTCGCATATATATTCAATTCTAACGCATATATGTTCAGTTCTTACGCATATATATTCAGTTCTTACACATATATATTCAGTTCTTGCACATATATATTCAGTTCTTACGCATATATATTCAGTTCTTACGCATATATATTCAGTTCTTACGCATATATTTTCAGTTCTTACGCATATATGTTCAGTTCTTGCACATATATATTCAGTTCTTACACATATATATTCAGTTCTTACACATATATATTCAGTTCTTATACATATATATTAAGTTATTACACATATATATTCAGTCCTTACACATATATATTTAGTTCTTACACATATATATTCAGTTCTTACGCATATATATTCAGTTCTAACACATATATATTCAGTTCTTACACATATATCTTCAGTTCTTACACATATATATTCAGTTCTAGCGCATATATGTTCAGTTCTTACGCATATATATTCAGTTCTTACACATATATATTCAGTTCTTGCACATATATATTCAGTTCTTACGCATATATATTCAGTTCTTATGCTTATATGTTCAGTTCTAACGCATATATGTTCAGTTCTTACGCATATATGTTCAGTTCTTGCACATATATATTCAGTTCTTACGCATATATATTCAGTTCTTACGCATATATATTCAGTTCTTACGCATATATATTCAGTTCTTACGCATATATATTCAGTTCTTACACATATATAATCAGTTCTTACGCATATATATTCAGTTCTAACACATATATATTCAGTTCTTACACATATATATTCAGTTCCGACGCATATATATATTCAGTTCTTACACATATATATTCAGTTCTGACGCATATATATTCCATTCTTACGCATATATATTCCGTTTTAACGCATATATATTCAGTTCTTACCCATATATATTCAGTTCTTACACATATATATTCAGTTCTTACGCATATATTCAGTTCTTACGCATATATGTTCAGTTCTTACGCATATATGTTCAGTTTTTGCACATATATATTCAGTTCTTACACATATATATTCAGTTCTTTCACATATATATTCAGTTCTTACACATATATATTCAATCCTTACATATATATTTAGTTATTACACATATATATTCAGTTCTTACGCATATATATTCAGTTCTTACACATATATATTCAGTTCTTACACATATATATTCAGTTCTTACACATATATATTCAGTTCTAACACATATATATTCAGTTCTTATACATATATATTAAGTTCTTACACATATATATTCAGTCCTTACACATATATATTCAGTTCTTAAACATATATATTCAGTTCTTAAACATATATATTCAGTTCTTACACATATATATTCAGTTCTAACACATATATATTCAGTTCTGACGCATATATATTCAGTTCTTACGCATATATATTCAGTTCTTACACATATATATTCAGTTCTTACACATATATATTCAGTTCTTACACATATATATTCAGTTCTTACACATATATATTCAGTTCTTACACATATATATTCAGTTCTTATACATATACATTAAGTTCTTACACATATATATTCAGTCCTTACACATATATATTCAGTTCTTAAACATATATATTCAGTTCTTACGCATATATGTTCAGTTCTTACACATATATATTCAGTTCTTACACATATATATTCAGTTCTTTCACATATATATTCAGTTCTAACGCATATATATTCAGTTCTTACACATATATATTCAGTTCTTACACATATATATTCAGTTCTTACACATATATATTCAGTTCTTTCACATATATATTCAGTTCTAACGCATATATATTCAGTTCTTACACATATATATTCAGTTCTTACGCAAATATGTTCAGTTCTTGCACATATATATTCAGTTCTTACACATATATATTCAGTTCTTACAACTATATATTCAGTTCTTTCACATATATATTCAGTTCTTTCACATATATATTCAGTTCTAACACATATATATTCAGTTCTTACGCATATATATTCAGTTCTTACGCATATATATTCAGTTATTACACATATATATTCAGTTCTTACACATATATATTCAGTTCTTACGCAAATATGTTCAGTTCTTACACATATATATTTAGTTCTTGCACATATATATTCAGTTCTTACAAATATATATTCAGTTCTTTCACAAATATATTCCGTTTTAACGCATATATATTCAGTTCTTACGCATATATTCAGTTCTTACGCATATATATTCCGTTCTTACGCATATATTTTCAGTTCTTACGCATATATTCAGTTCTTACGCATATATATTCAGTTCTTACGCATATATGTTCAATTCTTACTTATATATATTCAGTTCTTACACATATATATTCAGTTCTTACACATATATATTCAGTTCTTACGCATATATATTCAGTTCTTACGCATATATGTTCAGTTCTTACGCATATATTTTCAGTTTTTGCACATATATATTCAGTTCTTAAAAATATATATTCAGTTCTTACACATATATATTCAGTTCTTTCACGTATATATTCAGTTCTTACACATATATATTCAGTCCTTACATATATATTTAGTTCTTACACATATATATTCAGTCATTACACATATATATTTAGTTCTTACTCATATATATTCAGTTCTTACGCATATAT
>JAWPHD010026111.1:0-14162 GCA_037043455.1 Cyrtodaria siliqua | reverse complement strand
CTTGTACATGCAACTTCTGGGCTCACTTGAAAAGCGATTAACGTTGTGTCTTGATACAGGTTTGCTGCAATAATTATAACAATGGTCATATTAACAATCATAACAACAAGCTAGATAATATTGTACATATTCTATACGTATTACTATTATGAATAATAATCATATGTACTATCAGATCGCGTAAAAATCTAAGTTATCTCTGTGTTTCTCCTATTTTCCCGTACACGTATTACGTCCCTTGGCAATGAAATGTCAACAAGTATCATTCTGCGTGCCATAGAGTGCCCGTTTCATTTCTGACTTGTGCATATCTGTTGAAAGTACGTATACATATGAAAAACTTACGGTGGAACGCATTGTTGGCTTGTCATGGCTTGTACATGCAACTTCTGGGCTCACTTGAGAAGCGATTAACGTTGTGTCTTGATACAGGTTTGCTGCAATAATTATAACAATAGTCATATTAACAATCATAACAACAAGCCAGATAATATTGTACATATTCTATACGTATTACTATTATGAATAATAATCATATGTACTATCAGATCGCGTAAAAATCTAAGTTATCTCTGTGTTTCTCCTATTTTCCCGTACACGTATTACGTCCCTTGGCAATGAAATGTCAACAAGTATCATTCTACGTGCCATAGAGTGCACGTTTCATTTCTGATGTGTGCATATCTGTTGAAAGTGCGTATACATATGAAAAACTTACGGTGGAACGCATTGTTGGCTTGTCATGGCTTGTACATGCAACTTCTGGGCTCACTTGAAAAGCGATTAACGTTGTGTCTTGATACAGGTTTGCTGCAATAATTATAACAATAGTCATATTAACAATCATAACAACAAGCCAGATAATATTGTACATATTCTATACGTATTACTATTATGAATAATAATCATATGTACTATCAGATCGCGTAAAAATCTAAGTTATCTCTGTGTTTCTCCTATTTTCCCGTACACGTATTACGTCCCTTGGCAATGAAATGTCAACAAGTATCATTCTGCGTGCCATAGAGTGCCCGTTTCATTTCTGACTTGTGCATATCTGTTGAAAGTACGTATACATATGAAAAACTTACGGTGGAACGCATTGTTGGCTTGTCATGGCTTGTACATGCAACTTCTGGGCTCACTTGAGAAGCGATTAACGTTGTGTCTTGATACAGGTTTGCTGCAATAATTATAACAATAGTCATATTAACAATCATAACAACAAGCCAGATAATATTGTACATATTATATACGTATTACTATTATGAATAATATTCATATGGGCTATCAGATCGCGTAAACATCTAAGTTATCTCTGTGTTTCTCCTATTTCCCCGTACACGGATTACGTCCCTTGACAATGAAATGTCAACAAGTATCATTCTGCGTGCCATAGAGTGCCCGTTTCATTTCTGACGTGTGCATATCTGTTGAAAGTACGTATACATATGAAAAACTTACGGTGGAACGCATTGTTGGCTTGTCATGGCTTGTACATGCAACTTCTGGGCTCACTTGAGAAGCGATTAACGTTGTGTCTTGATACTGGTTTGCTGCAATAATTATAACAATAGTCATATTAACAATCATAACAACACGCCAGGTAATATTGTACATATTCTATACGTATTACTATTATGAATAATAATCATATGGGCTATCAGATCGCGTAAAAATCTAAGTTATCTCTGTGTTTCTCCTATTTCCCCGTACACGGATTACGTCCCTTGGCAATGAAATGTCAACAAGTATCATTCTGCGTGCCATAGAGTGCCCGTTTCATTTCTGACGTGTGCATATCTCTTGAAAGTACGTATACATATGCAAAACTTACGGTGGAACGCATTGTTGGCTTGTCATGGCTTGTACATGCAATTTCTGGGCTCACTTGATAAGCGATTAACGTTGTGTCTTGATACAGGTTTGCTGCAATAATTATAACAATAGTCATATTAACAATCATAACAACACGCCAGGTAATATTGTACATATTCTATACGTATTACTATTATGAATAATAACCATATGGACTATCAGATCGCGGAAAAATCTAAGTTATCTCTCTTTCTGCTATTTCCCCGTACACGGATTACGTCCCTTGGCCATGAAATGTCAACAAGTATCATTCTGCGTGCCATAGAGTGCCCGTTTCATTTCTGACGTGTGCATATCCGTTGAAAGTACGTATACATATGAAAAACTTACGGCGGAACGCATTGTTGGCTTGTCATGGCTTGTACATGCAACTTCTGGGCTCACTTGATAAGCGATTAACGTTGTGTCTTGATACAGGTTTGCTGCAATAATTATAACAATATTCTTATTAACAATCATAACAACACGCCAGGTAATATTGTACATATTCTATACGTATTACTATTATGAATAATAGTCATATGGACTATCAGATCGCGGAAAAATCTAAGTTATCTCTGTTTCTGCTAATTCCCCGTACACGGATTACGTCCCTTGGCCATGAAATGTCAACAAGTATCATTCTGCGTGCCATCTAGTGCCCGTTTCATTTCTGACGTGTGCATATCCGTTGAAAGTACGTATACATATGAAAAACTTACGGCGGAACGCATTGTTGGCTTGTCATGGCTTGTACATGCAACTTCTGGGCTCACTTGATAAGCGATTAACGTTGTGTCTTGATACAGGTTTGCTGCAATAATTATAACAATAGTCATATTAACAATCATAACAACACGCCAGATAATATTGTACATATTCTATACGTATTACTATTATGAATAATAATCATATGGACTATCAGATCGCGGAAAAATCTAAGTTATCTATGTTTCTGCTATTTCCCCGTACACGGATTACGTTCCTTGGCCATGAAATGTCAACAAGTATCATTCTGCGTGCCATAGAGTGCCCGTTTCATTTCTGACGTGTGCATATCCGTTGAAAGTACGTATACATATGAAAAACTAACGGCGGAACGCATTGTTGGCTTGTCATGGCTTGTACATGCAACTTCTGGGCTCACTTGAGAAGCGATTAACGTTGTGTCTTGATACAGGTTTGCTGCAATAATTATAACAATAGTAATAATAACAATCATAACAACACGCCAGGTAATATTGTACATATTATATACGTATTACTATTATGAATAATATTCATATGGGCTATCAGATCGCGTAAACATCTAAGTTATCTCTGTGTTTCTCCTATTTCCCCGTACACGGATTACGTCCCTTGACAATGAAATGTCAACAAGTATCATTCTGCGTGCTATAGAGTGCCCGTTTCATTTCTGACGTGTGCATATCTGTTGAAAGTACGTATACATATGAAAAACTTACGGTGGAACGCATTGTTGGCTTGTCATGGCTTGTACATGCAACTTCTGGGCTCACTTGAGAAGCGATTAACGTTGTGTCTTGATACAGGTTTGCTGCAATAATTATAACAATAGTCATATTAACAATCATAACAACACGCCAGGTAATATTGTACATATTCTATACGTATTACTATTATGAATAATAATCATATGGGCTATCAGATCGCGTAAAAATCTAAGTAATCTCTGTTTCTCCTATTTCCCTGTACACGGATTACGTCCCTTGGCAATGAAATGTCAACAAGTATCATTCTGCGTGCCATAGGGTGCCCGTTTCATTTCTGACGTGTGCATATCTCTTGAAAGTACGTATACATATGCAAAACTTACGGTGGAACGCATTGTTGGCTTGTCATGGCTTGTACATGCAATTTCTGGGCTCACTTGATAAGCGATTAACGTTGTGTCTTGATACAGGTTTGCTGCAATAATTATAACAATAGTCATATTAACAATCATAACAACACGCCAGATAATATTGTACATATTCTATACGTATTACTATTATGAATAATAACCATATGGACTATCAGATCGCGGAAAAATCTAAGTTATCTCTGTTTCTGCTATTTCCCCGTACACGGATTACGTCCCTTGGCCATGAAATGTCAACAAGTATCATTCTGCGTGCCATAGAGTGCCCGTTTCATTTCTGACGTGTGCATATCCGTTGAAAGTACGTATACATATGAAAAACTTACGGCGGAACGCATTGTTGGCTTGTCATGGCTTGTACATGCAACTTCTGGGCTCACTTGATAAGCGATTAACGTTGTGTCTTGATACAGGTTTGCTGCAATAATTATAACAATATTCTTATTAACAATCATAACAACACGCCAGGTAATATTGTACATATTCTATACGTATTACTATTATGAATAATAATCATATGGACTATCAGATCGCGGAAAAAACTAAGTTATCTCTGTTTCTGCTAATTCCCCGTACACGGATTACGTCCCTTGGCCATGAAATGTCAACAAGTATCATTCTGCGTGCCATCTAGTGCACGTTTCATTTCTGACGTGTGCATATCCGTTGAAAGTACGTATACATATGAAAAACTTACGGCGGAACGCATTGTTGGCTTGTCATGGCTTGTACATGCAACTTCTGGGCTCACTTGATAAGCGATTAACGTTGTGTCTTGATACAGGTTTGCTGCAATAATTATAACAATAGTCATATTAACAATCATAACAACACGCCAGATAATATTGTACATATTCTATACGTATTACTATTATGAATAATAATCATATGGACTATCAGATCGCGGAAAAATCTAAGTTATCTATGTTTCTGCTATTTCCCCGTACACGGATTACGTTCCTTGGCCATGAAATGTCAACAAGTATCATTCTGCGTGCCATAGAGTGCCCGTTTCATTTCTGACGTGTGCATATCCGTTGAAAGTACGTATACATATGAAAAACTAACGGCGGAACGCATTGTTGGCTTGTCATGGCTTGTACATGCAACTTCTGGGCTCACTTGAGAAGCGATTAACGTTGTGTCTTGATACAGGTTTGCTGCAATAATTATAACAATAGTCATATTAACAATCATAACAACAAGCCAGATAATATTGTACATATTCTATACGTATTACTATTATGAATAATAATCATATGTACTATCAGATCGCGTAAAAATCTAAGTTATCTCTGTGTTTCTCCTATTTTCCCGTACACGTATTACGTCCCTTGGCAATGAAATGTCAACAAGTATCATTCTGCGTGCCATAGAGTGCCCGTTTCATTTCTGACTTGTGCATATCTGTTGAAAGTACGTATACATATGAAAAACTTACGGTGGAACGCATTGTTGGCTTGTCATGGCTTGTACATGCAACTTCTGGGCTCACTTGAGAAGCGATTAACGTTGTGTCTTGATACAGGTTTGCTGCAATAATTATAACAATAGTCATATTAACAATCATAACAACAAGCCAGATAATATTGTACATATTCTATACGTATTACTATTATGAATAATAATCATATGTACTATCAGATCGCGTAAAAATCTAAGTTATCTCTGTGTTTCTCCTATTTTCCCGTACACGTATTACGTCCCTTGGCAATGAAATGTCAACAAGTATCATTCTGCGTGCCATAGAGTGCACGTTTCATTTCTGATGTGTGCATATCTGTTGAAAGTGCGTATACATATGAAAAACTTACGGTGGAACGCATTGTTGGCTTGTCATGGCTTGTACATGCAACTTCTGGGCTCACTTGAGAAGCGATTAACGTTGTGTCTTGATACAGGTTTGCTACAATAATTATAACAATAGTCATATTAACAATCATAACAACAAGCCAGATAATATTGTACATATTCTATACGTTTTACTATTATGAATAATAATCATATGTACTATCAGATCGCGTAAAAATCTAAGTTATCTCTGTGTTTCTCCTATTTTCCCGTACACGTATTACGTCCCTTGGCAATGAAATGTCAACAAGTATCATTCTGCGTGCCATAGAGTGCACGTTTCATTTCTGATGTGTGCATATCTGTTGAAAGTGCGTATACATATGAAAAACTTACGGTGGAACGCATTGTTGGCTTGTCATGGCTTGTACATGCAACTTCTGGGCTCACTTGAAAAGCGATTAACGTTGTGTCTTGATACAGGTTTGCTGCAATAATTATAACAATAGTCATATTAACAATCATAACAACAAGCCAGATAATATTGAACATATTCTATACGTATTACTATTATTAATAATAATCATATGTACTATCAGATCGCGTAAAAATCTAAGTTATCTCTGTGTTTCTCCTATTTTCCCGTACACGTATTACGTCCCTTGGCAATGAAATGTCAACAAGTATCATTCTACGTGCCATAGAGTGCACGTTTCATTTCTGATGTGTGCATATCTGTTGAAAGTGCGTATACATATGAAAAACTTACGGTGGAACGCATTGTTGGCTTGTCATGGCTTGTACATGCAACTTCTGGGCTCACTTGAAAAGCGATTAACGTTGTGTCTTGATACAGGTTTGCTGCAATAATTATAACAATAGTCATATTAACAATCATAACAACAAGCCAGATAATATTGTACATATTTTATACGTATTACTATTATGAATAATAATCATATGTACTATCAGATCGCGTAAAAATCTAAGTTATCTCTGTGTTTCTCCTATTTTCCCGTACACGTATTACGTCCCTTTGCAATGAAATGTCAACAAGTATCATTCTGCGTGCCATAGAGTGCCCGTTTCATTTCTGACTTGTGCATATCTGTTGAAAGTACGTATACATATGAAAAACTTACGGTGGAACGCATTGTTGGCTTGTCATGGCTTGTACATGCAAACTTCTGGGCTCACTTGAGAAGCGATTAACGTTGTGTCTTGATACAGGTTTGCTGCAATAATTATAACATAGTCATATTAACAATCATAACAACAAGCAGATAAGATTGTACATATTCTATACGTATTACTATTATGAATAATAATCATATGTACTATCAGATCGCGTAAAAATCTAAGTTATCTCTGTGTTTCTCCTATTTTCCCGTACACGTATTACGTCCCTTGGCAATGAAATGTCAACAAGTATCATTCTGCGTGCCATAGAGTGCCCGTTTCATTTCTGACTTGTGCATATCTGTTGAAAGTACGTATACATATGAAAAACTTACGGTGGAACGCATTGTTGGCTTGTCATGGCTTGTACATGCAACTTCTGGGCTCACTTGAGAAGCGATTAACGTTGTGTCTTGATACAGGTTTGCCTGCAATAATTATAACAATAGTCATATTAACAATCATAACAACAAGCCAGATAATATTGTACATATTCTATACGTATTACTATTATGAATAATAATCATATGTACTATCAGATCGCGTAAAAATCTAAGTTATCTATGTGTTTCTCCTATTTTCCCGTACACGTATTACGTCCCTTGGCAATGAAATGTCAACAAGTATCATTCTGCGTGCCATAGAGTGCACGTTTCATTTCTGATGTGTGCATATCTGTTGAAAGTGCGTATACATATGAAAAACTTACGGTGGAACGCATTGTTGGCTTGTCATGGCTTGTACATGCAACTTCTGGGCTCACTTGAGAAGCGATTAACGTTGTGTCTTGATACAGGTTTGATACAATAATTATAACAATAGTCATATTAACAATCATAACAACAAGCCAGATAATATTGTACATATTCTATACGTATTACTATTATGAATAATAATCATATGTACTATCAGATCGCGTAAAAATCTAAGTTATCTATGTGTTTCTCCTATTTTCCCGTACACGTATTACGTCCCTTGGCAATGAAATGTCAACAAGTATCATTCTGCGTGCCATAGAGTGCACGTTTCATTTCTGATGTGTGCATATCTGTTGAAAGTGCGTATACATATGAAAAACTTTCGGTGGAACGCATTGTTGGCTTGTCATGGCTTGTACATGCAACTTCTGGGCTCACTTGAGAAGCGATTAACGTTGTGTCTTGATACAGGTTTGCTACAATAATTATAACAATAGTCATATTAACAATCATAACAACAAGCCAGATAATATTGTACATATTCTATACGTATTACTATTATGAATAATAATCATATGTACTATCAGATCGCGTAAAAATCTAAGTTATCTCTGTGTTTCTCCTATTTTCCCGTACACGTATTACGTCCCTTGGCAATGAAATGTCAACAAGTATCATTCTGCGTGCCATAGAGTGCACGTTTCATTTCTGATGTGTGCATATCTGTTGAAAGTGCGTATACATATGAAAAACTTACGGTGGAACGCATTGTTGGCTTGTCATTGCTTGTACATGCAACTTCTGGGCTCACTTGAAAAGCGATTAACGTTGTGTCTTGATACAGGTTTGCTGCAATAATTATAACAATAGTCATATTAACAATCATAACAACAAGCCAGATAATATTGAACATATTCTATACGTATTACTATTATTAATAATAATCATATGTACTATCAGATCGCGTAAAAATCTAAGTTATCTCTGTGTTTCTCCTATTTTCCCGTACACGTATTACGTCCCTTGGCAATGAAATGTCAACAAGTATCATTCTGCGTGCCATAGAGTGCCCGTTTCATTTCTGACTTGTGCATATCTGTTGAAAGTACGTATACATATGAAAACCTTAAGGTGGAACGCATTGTTGGCTTCTCATGGCTTGTACATGGAACTTCTGGGCTCACTTGAGAAGCGATTAACGTTGTGTCTTGATACAGGTTTGCTGCAATAATTATAACAATAGTCATATTAACAATCATAACAACAAGCCAGATAATATTGTACATATTCTATACGTATTACTATTATGAATAATAATCATATGTACTATCAGATCGCGTAAAAATCTAAGTTATCTCTGTGTTTCTCCTATTTTCCCGTACACGTATTACGTCCCTTGGCAATGAAATGTCAACAAGTATCATTCTGCGTGCCATAGAGTGCACGTTTCATTTCTGATGTGTGCATATCTGTTGAAAGTGCGTTATACATATGAAAAACTTACGGTGGAACGCATTGTTGGCTTGTCATGGCTTGTACATGCAACTTCTGGGCTCACTTGAGAAGCGATTAACGTTGTGTCTTGATACAGGTTTGCTGCAATAATTATAACAATAGTCATATTAACAATCATAACAACAAGCCAGATAATATTGTACATATTCTATACGTATTACTATTATGAATAATAATCATATGTACTATCAGATCGCGTAAAAATCTAAGTTATCTCTGTGTTTCTCCTATTTTCCCGTACACGTATTACGTCCCTTGGCAATGAAATGTCAACAAGTATCATTCTGCGTGCCATAGAGTGCACGTTTCATTTCTGATGTGTGCATATCTGTTGAAAGTGCGTATACATATGAAAAACTTACGGTGGAACGCATTGTTGGCTTGTCATGGCTTGTACATGCAACTTCTGGGCTCACTTGAGAAGCGATTAACGTTGTGTCTTGATACAGGTTTGCTACAATAATTATAACAATAGTCATATTAACAATCATAACAACAAGCCAGATAATATTGTACATATTCTATACGTATTACTATTATGAATAATAATCATATGTACTATCAGATCGCGTAAAAATCTAAGTTATCTCTGTGTTTCTCCTATTTTCCCGTACACGTATTACGTCCCCTTGGCAATGAAATGTCAACAAGTATCATTCTGCGTGCCATAGAGTGCACGTTTCATTTCTGATGTGTGCATATCTGTTGAAAGTGCGTATACATATGAAAAACTTACGGTGGAACGCATTGTTGGCTTGTCATTGCTTGTACATGCAACTTCTGGGCTCACTTGAAAAGCGATTAACGTTGTGTCTTGATACAGGTTTGCTGCAATAATTATAACAATAGTCATATTAACAATCATAACAACAAGCCAGATAATATTGAACATATTCTATACGTATTATTATTATTAATAATAATCATATGTACTATCAGATCGCGTAAAATCTAAGTTATCTCTGTGTTTCTCCTATTTCCCCGTACACGTATTACGTCCCTTGGCAATGAAATGTCAACAAGTATCATTCTGCGTGCCATAGAGTGCCCGTTTCATTTCTGACTTGTGGCATATCTGTTGAAAGTACGTATACATATGAAAAACTTACGGTGGAACGCATTGTTGGCTTGTCATGGCTTGTACATGCAACTTCTGGGCTCACTTGAGAAGCGATTAACGTTGTGTCTTGATACAGGTTTGCTGCAATAATTATAACAATAGTCATATTAACAATCATAACAACAAGCCAGATAATATTGTACATATTCTATACGTATTACTATTATGAATAATAATCATATGTACTATCAGATCGCGTAAAAATCTAAGTTATCTCTGTGTTTCTCCTATTTTCCCGTACACGTATTACGTCCCTTGGCAATGAAATGTCAACAAGTATCATTCTACGTGCCATAGAGTGCACGTTTCATTTCTGATGTGTGCATATCTGTTGAAAGTGCGTATACATATGAAAAACTTACGGTGGAACGCATTGTTGGCTTGTCATGGCTTGTACATGCAACTTCTGGGCTCACTTGAAAAGCGATTAACGTTGTGTCTTGATACAGGTTTGCTGCAATAATTATAACAATAGTCATATTAACAATCATAACAACAAGCCAGATAATATTGTACATATTCTATACGTATTACTATTATGAATAATAATCATATGTACTATCAGATCGCGTAAAAATCTAAGTTATCTCTGTGTTTCTCCTATTTTCCCGTACACGTATTACGTCCCCTTGGCAATGAAATGTCAACAAGTATCATTCTGCGTGCCATAGAGTGCCCGTTTCATTTCTGACTTGTGCATATCTGTTGAAAGTACGTATACATATGAAAAACTTACGGTGGAACGCATTGTTGGCTTGTCATGGCTTGTACATGCAACTTCTGGGCTCACTTGAGAAGCGATTAACGTTGTGTCTTGATACAGGTTTGCTGCAATAATTATAACAATAGTCATATTAACAATCATAACAACAAGCCAGATAATATTGTACATATTCTATACGTATTACTATTATGAATAATAATCATATGTACTATCAGATCGCGTAAAAATCTAAGTTATCTCTGTGTTTCTCCTATTTTCCCGTACACGTATTACGTCCCTTGGCAATGAAATGTCAACAAGTATCATTCTACGTGCCATAGAGTGCACGTTTCATTTCTGATGTGTGCATATCTGTTGAAAGTGCGTATACATATGAAAAACTTACGGTGGAACGCATTGTTGGCTTGTCATGGCTTGTACATGCAACTTCTGGGCTCACTTGAAAAGCGATTAACGTTGTGTCTTGATACAGGTTTGCTGCAATAATTATAACAATAGTCATATTAACAATCATAACAACAAGCCAGATAATATTGTACATATTCTATACGTATTACTATTATGAATAATAATCATATGTACTATCAGATCGCGTAAAAATCTAAGTTATCTCTGTGTTTCTCCTATTTTCCCGTACACGTATTACGTCCCTTGGCAATGAAATGTCAACAAGTATCATTCTGCGTGCCATAGAGTGCCCGTTTCATTTCTGACTTGTGCATATCTGTTGAAAGTACGTATACATATGAAAAACTTACGGTGGAACGCATTGTTGGCTTGTCATGGCTTGTACATGCAACTTCTGGGCTCACTTGAGAAGCGATTAACGTTGTGTCTTGATACAGGTTTGCTGCAATAATTATAACAATAGTCATATTAACAATCATAACAACAAGCCAGATAATATTGTACATATTCTATACGTATTACTATTATGAATAATAATCATATGTACTATCAGATCGCGTAAAAATCTAAGTTATCTCTGTGTTTCTCCTATTTTCCCGTACACGTATTACGTCCCTTGGCAATGAAATGTCAACAAGTATCATTCTACGTGCCATAGAGTGCACGTTTCATTTCTGATGTGTGCATATCTGTTGAAAGTGCGTATACATATGAAAAACTTACGGTGGAACGCATTGTTGGCTTGTCATGGCTTGTACATGCAACTTCTGGGCTCACTTGAAAAGCGATTAACGTTGTGTCTTGATACAGGTTTGCTGCAATAATTATAACAATAGTCATATTAACAATCATAACAACAAGCCAGATAATATTGTACATATTCTATACGTATTACTATTATGAATAATAATCATATGTACTATCAGATCGCGTAAAAATCTAAGTTATCTCTGTGTTTCTCCTATTTTCCCGTACACGTATTACGTCCCTTGGCAATGAAATGTCAACAAGTATCATTCTGCGTGCCATAGAGTGCCCGTTTCATTTCTGACTTGTGCATATCTGTTGAAAGTACGTATACATATGAAAAACTTACGGTGGAACGCATTGTTGGCTTGTCATGGCTTGTACATGCAACTTCTGGGCTCACTTGAGAAGCGATTAACGTTGTGTCTTGATACAGGTTTGCTGCAATAATTATAACAATAGTCATATTAACAATCATAACAACAAGCCAGATAATATTGTACATATTCTATACGTATTACTATTATGAATAATAATCATATGTACTATCAGATCGCGTAAAAATCTAAGTTATCTCTGTGTTTCTCCTATTTTCCCGTACACGTATTACGTCCCTTGGCAATGAAATGTCAACAAGTATCATTCTACGTGCCATAGAGTGCACGTTTCATTTCTGATGTGTGCATATCTGTTGAAAGTGCGTATACATATGAAAAACTTACGGTGGAACGCATTGTTGGCTTGTCATGGCTTGTACATGCAACTTCTGGCTCACTTGAAAAGCGATTAACGTTGTGTCTTGATACAGGTTTGCTGCAATAATTATAACAATAGTCATATTAACAATCATAACAACAAGCCAGATAATATTGTACATATTCTATACGTATTACTATTATGAATAATAATCATATGTACTATCAGATCGCGTAAAAATCTAAGTTATCTCTGTGTTTCTCCTATTTTCCCGTACACGTATTACGTCCCTTGGCAATGAAATGTCAACAAGTATCATTCTGCGTGCCATAGAGTGCCCGTTTCATTTCTGACTTGTGCATATCTGTTGAAAGTACGTATACATATGAAAAACTTACGGTGGAACGCATTGTTGTCTTGTCATGGCTTGTACATGCAACTTCTGGGCTCACTTGAGAAGCGATTAACGTTGTGTCTTGATACAGGTTTGCTGCAATAATTATAACAATAGTCATATTAACAATCATAACAACAAGCCAGATAATATTGTACATATTCTATACGTATTACTATTATGAATAATAATCATATGTACTATCAGATCGCGTAAAAATCTAAGTTATCTCTGTGTTTCTCCTATTTTCCCGTACACGTATTACGTCCCTTGGCAATGAAATGTCAACAAGTATCATTCTGCGTGCCATAGAGTGCCCGTTTCATTTCTGACTTGTGCATATCTGTTGAAAGTACGTATACATATGAAAAACTTACGGTGGAACGCATTGTTGGCTTGTCATGGCTTGTACATGCAACTTCTGGGCTCACTTGAGAAGCGATTAACGTTGTGTCTTGATACAGGTTTGCTGCAATAATTATAACAATAGTCATATTAACAATCATAACAACAAGCCAGATAATATTGTACATATTCTATACGTATTACTATTATGAATAATAATCATATGTACTATCAGATCGCGTAAAAATCTAAGTTATCTATGTGTTTCTCCTATTTTCCCGTACACGTATTACGTCCCTTGGCAATGAAATGTCAACAAGTATCATTCTGCGTGCCATAGAGTGCACGTTTCATTTCTGATGTGTGCATTATCTGTTGAAAGTGCGTATACATATGAAAAACTTACGGTGGAACGCATTGTTGGCTTGTCATGGCTTGTACATGCAACTTCTGGGCTCACTTGAGAAGCGATTAACGTTGTGTCTTGATACAGGTTTGATACAATAATTATAACAATAGTCATATTAACAATCATAACAACAAGCCAGATAATATTGTACATTTTCTATACGTATTACTATTATGAATAATATCATATGTACTATCAGATCGCGTAAAAATCTAAGTTATCTATGTGTTTCTCCTATTTTCCCGTACACGTATTACGTCCCTTGGCAATGAAATGTCAACAAGTATCATTCTGCGTGCCATAGAGTGCACGTTTCATTTCTGATGTGTGCATATCTGTTGAAAGTGCGTATACATATGAAAAACTTACGATGGAACGCATTGTTGGCTTGTCATGG
>JAWPHD010026110.1:0-14162 GCA_037043455.1 Cyrtodaria siliqua | reverse complement strand
GTGTAAGAACTGAATATATGTGTAAGAACTAAATATGTATGTGTAAGAACTGAATATATATGTGTAAGAACTGAATATATATGCGTAAGAACTGAATATATATGCGTAGGAGCTAAACATATATGCGTAAGAACTGAATATATATGCGCAAGAAATGAATATATATGCGTACGAACTGAATATATATGCGTAAGAACGGAATATATATGTGTAAGAACTGAATATATATGGGTATGAAAGGAATATATATGCGTAGAAACTGAATATATATGCGCAAGAAATAAATATATGCGTAAGAACTGAATATATTTGCGTAAGAACTGAATATATATGCGTAAGAACTGAATATATATGTGTAAGAACTGAATATATATGTGTAAGAACTGAATATATATGGGTAAAAGCGGAATATATATGCGTAGAAACTGAATATATATGCGTAAGAACTGAATAAATATGTGTAAGAACTGAATATATATGCGTACGAACTGAATATATATGCGTAAGAACTGAATATATATGCGTAAGAACGGAATATATATGTGTAAGAACTGAATATATATGTGTAAGAACTGAAAATATATGGGTAAGAACGGAATATATATGCGTAGAAACTGAATATATATGCGTAAGAACTGAATATATATGCATAAGAACTGAATATATATGCGTAAGAACTGAATATATATGCGTCAGTACTGCAAATATATGCGTAAGAAATGAATATATATGCCTAAGAACTGAATATATATGTGTAAGAACTAAATATATATGTGTAAGAACTGAATATATATGTGTAAGAACTGAATATATGGGTAAGAACGGATTATATATGCGTAGAAACTGAATATATATGCGTAAGAACTGAATATATATGCGTATGAACTGAATATATATGCGTAAGAACTGAATATATATGCCTAAGAACTGAATATATATGCGTAAACACTGAATATATATGCGTAAGAACGGAATATATATGTGTAAGAACTGAATATATGTGTAAGAACTGAATATATATGTGTAAGAACTGAATATATATGTGTAAGAACTGAATATATATGCGTAAGAACTGAATATATATGCGTAGGAACTGAATATATATGCGTAAGAACTGAATATATATGCGCAAGAAATGAATATATATGCGTACGAACTGAATATATATGCGTAAGAACGGAATATATATGTGTAAGAACTGAATATATATGGGTATGAAAGGAATATATATGCGTAGAAACTGAATATATATGCGCAAGAAATAAATATATGCGTAAGAACTGAATATATTTGCGTAAGAACTGAATATATATGCGTAAGAACTGAATATATGTGTAAGAACTGAATATATATGTGTAAGAACTGAATATATATGTGTAAGAACTGAATATATATGGGTAAAAGCGGAATATATATGCGTAGAAACTGAATATATATGCGTAAGAACTGAATAAATATGTGTAAGAACTGAATATATATGCGTACGAACTGAATATATATGCGTAAGAACGGAATATATATCTGTTTGAACTGAATATATATGTGTAAGAACTGAATATATATGTGTAAGAACTGAATATATATGTGTAAGAACTGAATATATATGCGTAAACACTGAAAATATATGCGTAAAAACGGAATATGTATGTGTTAGAACTGAATATATGTGTAAGAACTGAATATATATGCGTAAGAACTGAATATATATGCGTAAGAACGGAATATATATGCGTAAGAGCGGAATATATATGTGTAAGAACTGAATATATATGTGTAAGAACTGAATATATATGCGTAAGAAGTGAATATATATGTGTAAGAACTGAATATATATGCGAATGAACTGAATATATGTGCGTATGAACTGAATATATATGCGTAAGAACTGAATATATATGTGTAAGAACTGAATATATATGGGTAAGAACTGAATATATATGCGTAAGAACTGAATATATATGCGTAAGAACTGAATATATATGCCTAGAAACTGAATATATATACGTACAAACTGAATATATATGCGTAAGAACGGAATATATATCTGTAAGAACGGAATATATATGTGAAAGAACGGAATATATATGTGTAAGAACTGAATATATATGTGTAAGAATAGAATATATATGTGTAAGAACTGAATATATATGCGTAGGAACTGAATATATATGCGTAAGAACTGAATATATATGCGTAAGAACTGAATATATATGCGTAAGAAATGAATATATATGCGTAAGAACGGAATATATATGTCTAAGAACTGAATATATATGTGTAAGAAATGAATATATATGCGAAAGAACTGAATATATATGCGTAGGAGCTGAATATATATGCGTAAGAACTGAATATATATGCGCAAGAAATGAATATATATGCGTACGAACTGAATATATATGCGTAAGAACGGAATATATATGTGTAAGAACTGAATATATATGGGTATGAAAGGAATATATATGCGTAGAAATTGAATATATATGCGCAAGAAATAAATATATGCGTAAGAACTGAATATATTTGCGTAAGAACTGAATATATATGCGTAAGAACTGAATATATATGTGTAAGAACTGAATATATATGTGTAAGAACTGAAATTATATGTGTATGAACTGAATATATATGGGTTAAAGCGGAATATATATGCGTAGAAACTGAATATATATGCGTAAGAACTGAATATATATGTGTAAGAACTGAATATATATGCGTACGAACTGAATATATATGCGTAAGAACGGAATATATATCTGTAAGAACTGAATATATATGTGTAAGAACTGAATATATATGTGTAAGAACTGAATATATATGTGTAAGAACTGAATATATATGCGTAAACACTGAATATATATGCGTAAAAACGGAAAATATATGTGTGAGAACTGAATATATGTGTAAGAACTGAATATATATGCGTAAGAACTGAATATATATGCGTAAGAACGGAATATATATGCGTAAGAACGGAATATATATGTGTAAGAACTGAATATGTATGTGTAAGAACTGAATATATATGCGTAAGAAGTGAATATATATGTGTAAGAACTGAATATATATGCGTAAGAACGGAATATATATGTGTAAGAACTGAATATATATGTGTAAGAACTGAAAATATATGGGTAAGAACGGAATATATATGCGTAGAAACTGAATATATATGTGTAAGAACTGAATATATATGCGTAAGAACTGAATATATATGCGTAAGAACTGAATATATATGTGTAAGAACTGAATATATATGCGTAGAAACTGAATATATATGTGTAAGAACTGAATATATATGCGTAAGAACTGAATATATATGCGTAAGAACTGAATATATATGCGTAAGAACTGAATATATATGTGTAAGAACTGAATATATATGCGTACGAACTGAATATATATGTGTAAGAACTGAATATATATGTGTAAGAACTGAATATATATGCGCAAGAAATGAATATATTTGCGTAAGAACTGAATATATATGCGTAAGAACTGAATATATATGTGTAAGAACTGAATATATATGTGTAAGAACTGAAATTATATGTGTAAGAACTGAATATATATGGGTTAAAGCGGAATATATATGCGTAGAAACTGAATATATATGCGTAAAAACTGAATAAATATGTGTAAGAACTGAATATATATGTGTACGAACTGAATATATATGCGTAAGAACGGAATATATATCTGTAAGAACTGAATATATATGTGTAAGAACTGAATATATATGTGTAAGAACTGAATATATATGTGTAAGAACTGAATATATATGCGTAAACACTGAATATATATGCGTAAAAACGGAATATATATGTGTGAGAACTGAATATATGTGTAAGAACTGAATATATATGCGTAAGAACTGAATATATATGCGTAAGAACGGAATATATATGCGTAAGAACGGAATATATATGTGTAAGAACTGAATATGTATGTGTAAGAACTGAATATATATGCGTAAGAAGTGAATATATATGTGTAAGAACTGAATATATATGCGTAAGAACGGAATATATATGTGTAAGAACTGAATATATATGTGTAAGAACTGAAAATATATGGGTAAGAACGGAATATATATGCGTAGAAACTGAATATATATGCGTAAGAACTGAATATATATGCGTAAGAACTGAATATATATGCGTAAGAACTGAATATATATGTGTAAGAACTGAATATATATGCGTAAACACTGAATATATATGCGTAAAAACGGAATATGTATGTGTAAGAACTGAATATATGTGTAAGAACTGAATATATATGCGTAAGAACTGAATATATATGCGTAAGAACGGAATATATATGCGTAAGAACGGGATATATATGTGTAAGAACTGAATATATATGTGTAAGAACTGAATATATATGCGTAAGAAGTGAATATATATGTGTAAGAACTGAATATATATGCGTATGAACTGAATATATGTGCGTATGAACTGAATATAATATGCGTAAGAACTGAATATATATGTGTAAGAACTGAATATATATGGGTAAGAACTGAATATATATGCGTAAGAACTGAATATATATGCGTAAGAACTGAATATATATGCGTAGAAACTGAATATATATACGTACAAACTGAATATATATGCGTAAGAACGGAATATATATCTGTAAGAACGGAATATATATGTGTAAGAACGGAATATATATGTGTAAGAATTGAATATATATGTGTAAGAATAGAATATATATGTGTAAGAACTGAATATATATGCGTAGGAACTGAATATATATGCGTAAGTACTGAATATATATGCGTAAGAACTGAATATATATGCGTAAGAAATGAATATATATGCGTAAGAACGGAATATATATGTCTAAGAACTGAATATATATGTGTAAGAAATGAATATATATGCGAAAGATCTGAATATATATGCGTAGGAGCTGAATATATATGAGTAAGAACTGAATATATAGGCGCAAGAAATAAATATATATGCGTACGAATTGAATATATATGCGTAAAAACGGAATATATATGTGTAAGAACTGAATATATATGGGTATGAAAGGAATATATATGCGTAGAAACTGAATATATATGCGCAAGAAATAAATATATGCGTAAAGACTGAATATATTTGCGTAAGAACTGAATATATATGCGTAAGAACTGAATATATATGTGTAAGAACTGAATATATATGTGTAAGAACTGAATACATATGTGTAAGAACTGAAAATATATGGGTTAAAGCGGAATATATATGCGTAGAAACTGAATATATATGCGTAAGAACTGAATAAATATGTGTAAGAACTGAATATATATGCGTACGAACTGAATATATATGCGTAAGAACGGAATATATATCTGTAAGAACTGAATATATATCTGTAAGAACTGAATATATATGTGTAAGAACTGAATATATATGTGTAAGAACTGAATATATATGCGTAAACACTGAATATATATGCGTAAAAACGGAATATATATGTGTGAGAACTGAATATATGTGTAAGAACTGAATATATATGCGTAAGAACGGAATATATATGCGTAAGAACGGAATATATATGTGTAAGAACTGAATATGTATGTGTAAGAACTGAATATATATGCGTAAGAAGTGAATATATATGTGTAAGATCTGAATATATATGCGTAAGAACGGAATATATATGTGTAAGAACTGAATATATATGTGTAAGAACTGAAAATATATGGGTAAGAACGGGAATATATATGCGTAGAAACTGAATATATATGCGTAAGAACTGAATATATATGGGTAAGAACTGAATACATATGCGTAAGAACTGAATATATATGCGTCAGAACTGAAAATATATGCGTAAGAAATGATATATATGCCTAAGAACTGAATATATATGCGTAAGAACGGAATATATATGCGTAAGAACGGAATATATATGTGTAAGAACTGAATATGTATGTGTAAGAACTGAATATATATGCGTAAGAAGTGAATATATATGTGTAAGATCTGAATATATATGCGTAAGAACGGAATATATATGTGTAAGAACTGAATATATATGTGTAAGAACTGAAAATATATGGGTAAGAACGGAATATATATGCGTAGAAACTGAATATATATGCGTAAGAACTGGAATATATATGGGTAAGAACTGAATACATATGCGTAAGAACTGAATATATATGCGTCAGAACTGAAAATATATGCGTAAGAAATGAATATATATGCCTAAGAACTGAATATATATGTGTAAGAACTGAATATATATGTGTAAGAACTGAATATATATGCGTAGGAACTGAATATATATGCGTAAGAACTGAATATATATGCGTAAGAACTGAATATATATGCGTAAGAAATGAATATATATGCGTAAGAACGGAATATATATGTGTAAGAAACTGAATATATATGTGTAAGAAATGAATATATATGTGTAAGACTGAATATTATGGGTGAGAACGGAATATATATCTGTAGGAACGGAATATATATGTTTAAGAACGGAATATATATGTGTAAGAACTGAATATATATGTGTAAGAATAGAATATATATGTGTAAGAACTGAATATATATGCGTAGGAACTGAATTATATATGCGTAAGAACTGAATATTTATGCGTAAGAACTGAATATATATGCGTACGAAATGAATATATATGCGTAAGAACGGAATATATATGTGTAAGAACTGAATATATATGTGTAAGAAATGAATATATATGTGTAAGAACTGAATATTATGGGTAAGAACGGAATATATATCTGTAAGAACGGAATATATATGTGTAAGAAATGAATATATATGTGTAAGAACTGAATATATATGTGTAAGAACTGAATATATATGTGTCGGAACTGAATATATATGCGTAAGAACTGAATTATATGCGTAGGAACTGAATATATATGCGTAAAAACTGAATATATATGCGTAAGAACTGAATATATATGCGTAAGAACGAAATATATATGTGTCAGAACTGAATAAATATGTGTAAGAACTGAATATATATGAGTAAGAACTGAATATATATGGGTAAGAACGGAATATATATGCGTATGAAGCTGAATATATATGCGTAAGAACGGAATATATATGTGTAAGAACGGAATATATTATGCGTAAGAACTGAATATATATGCGTAGGAACTGAATATATATGCGTAAAAACTGAATTATATATGCGTAAGAACTGAATATATATGCGTAAGAACGAAATATATATGTGTCAGAACTGAATAAATATGTGTAAGAACTGAATATATATGAGTAAGAACTGAATATATATGGGTAAGAACGGAATATATATGCGTATGAACTGAATATATATGCGTAGGAACTGAATATATATGCGTAAAAACTGAATATATATGCGTAAGAACTGAATATATATGCGTAAGAACGAAATATATATGTGTCAGAACTGAATAAATATGTGTAAGAACTGAATATATATGAGTAAGAACAGAATATATATGGGTAAGAACTGAATATATATGCGTATGAACTGAATATATATGCGTAAGAACGGAATATATATGCGTAAGAACTGAATATATATGGAAAGAACGGAATATGTACGTGTAAGAACTGAATATATATGCGTACGAACTGAATATATATGCGTAAGAACGGAATATATATGTGTAAGAACTGAATATATATGTGTAAGAACTGAATATATATGCGTAAGAACGGAATATATATGCGTAAAAACTGAATATATATGCGTAGGAACTGAATATATATGCGTAAGAACTGAATATATATGCGTAAGAACGGAATATATATGTGTAAGAACTGAATATATATGTGTAAGAACTGAATATATATGTGTAAGAACTGAAGATTTATGGGTAAGAACGAATATATATGCGTAGAAACTGAATATATATGCGTAAGAACTGAATATATATGCGTAAGAACTGAATATATATGCGTCAGAACTGAATATATATGCGTAAGAAATGAATATATATGCCTAAGAACTGCATATATATGTGTAAGAACTGATATATATGTGTAAGAACTGAATATATATGGGTAAGAACGGAATATATATGCGTAAGAACTGAATATATATGCGTATGAACTGAATATATATGCGTAAGAACTGAATATATATTCCTAAGAACTGAATATATATGCGTAAAAACGGAATATATGTGTGTAAGGACTGAATATATATGCGTACGAACTGAATATATATGCGTAAGAAAGGAATATATATGTGTAAGAACTGAATATATATGTGTAAGAACTGAATATATATGTGTAAGAACTGAATATATATGCGTAAGAACTGAATATATATGCGTAGGAACTGAATATATATGCGTAAGAACTGAATATATATGCGCAAGAACTGAATATATATGTGTAAGAACTGAATATATATGTGTAAGAACTGAATATATATGCGTAAGAACTGAATATATATGCGTAGGAACTGAATATATATGCGTAAGAACTGAATATATATGCGCAAGAAATGAATATATATGCATAAGAACTGAATATATATGCGTAAGAACGGAATATATATGTGTAAGAACAGAATATATATGCGTAAGAACTGAATATATATGCGTATGAACTGAATATATATGCCTAAGAACTGAATATATATGCGTAAGAACGGAATATATATGTGTAAGAACTGAATATATATGCGAACGAACTGAATATATATGCGTAAGAACGGAATATATATCTGTAAGAACTGAATATATAGGTGTAAGAACTGAATATATATGCATAAGAACTGAATATATATGCGTAGGAACTGAATATATATGCGTAAGAACTGAATATATATGCGCAAGAAATGAATATATATGCGTACGAACTGAATATATATGCGTAAAAACGGAATATATATGTGTAAGAACTGAACATATATGGGTAAGAAAGGAATATATATATCCGTAGAAACTGAATATATATGCGCAAGAAATGAATATATGCGTAAGAACTGAATATATTTGCGTAATAACTGAATATATATACGTAAGAACTGGATATATATGTGTAAGAACTGAATATATATGTGTAAGAACTGAATATATACGGGTAAAAACGGAATATATATGCGTAGACACTGAATATATATGCGTACGAACTGAATATATATGCGTAAGAACATAATATATATCTGTAAGAACTGAATATATATGTGTAAGAACTGAATATATATGTGTTAGAACTGAATATATATGTGTAAGAACTGAATATATATGTTTAAGAACTGAATATATATGCGTAAGAACGGAATATATATGCGTAAACACTGAATATATATGCGTAAAAACGGAATATATATGTGTAAGAACTGAATATATGTGTAAAACTGAATATATATGCGTAAGAACTGAATATATATGCGTAAGAACGGAATATATATGCGTAAGAACGGAATATATATGTGTAAGAACTGAATATATATGTGTAAGAACTGAATATATATGCGTAAGAAGTAAATATATATGTGTAAGAACTGAATATATATGTGTAAGAACGGAATATATATGCGTAGAAACTGAATATATGTGCGTAAGAACTGAATATATATACATACGAACTGAATATATATGCGTAAGGACGGAATATATATCTGTAAGAACGGAAAATATATGTGTAAGAACGGAATATATATGTGTAAGAACTGAATATATATGTGTAAGAACAGAATATATATGTGTAAGAACTGAATATATATGCGTAGGAACTGAATATATATGCGTAAGAACTGAATATATATGCGTAAGAACTGAATATATATGCTTAAGAAATGAATATATATGCTTAAGAACGGTATATATATGTGTAAGAACTGAATATATATGTGTAAGAAATGAATATATATGAGTAAGAACTGAATATTATGGGTAAGAACGAAATATATATCTGTAAGAACGGAATATATATGTGTAAGAACTGAATATATATGTGTAAGAACTGAATATATATGTGTAAGAACTGAATATATATGTGTAGGTACTGAATATATATGCGTAAGAACTGAATATATATGCGTAGGAACTGAATATATATGCGTAAGAACTGAATATATATGCGTAAGAACTGAATATATACGCGTAAGAAATGAATATATATGCGTAAGAACGAAATATATATGTGTTAGAACTGAATATATATGTTTAAGAACTGAATATATATGTGTAAGAACTGAATATATCTGGGTAAGAAAGGAATATATATGCGTAGGAACTGAATATATATGCGTAAGAACGGAATATATATGTGTAAGAACTGAATATATATGCGTACGAACTGAATATATATGCGTAAGAACGGAATATATATTTGTAAGAACTGAATATATATGTGTAAGAACTGAATATGTATGCGTAAGAACGGAATATATATGCGTAAAAACTGAATATATATGCGTAGGAACTGAATATATATGCGTACGAACTGAATATATATGCGTAAGAACGGAATATATATGTGTAAGAAATGAATATATATGTGTAAGAACTGAATATATATGTGTAAGAACTGAATATATATGGGTAAAAACGGAATATATATGCGTAGAAACTGAATATATATGCGTAAGAACTGAATATATATGCGTACGAACTGAATATATATGCGTAAGAACTGAATATATATGTGTAAGAACTGAATATATATGCGTAAGAACTGAATATATATGCGTAAGAACGGAATATATATCTGTAAGAATGGAATATATATATGTAAGAACTGAATATATATGTGTAAGAACTGAATATATATGTGTAAGAACCGAATATATATGTGTTAGAACTGAATATATATGTGTAAGAACTGAATATATATGTGTAAGTACTGAATATATGTGTAAGAACTGAATATATGAGTAAGAACTGAATATATATGTGTAAGAACTGCATATATATGCGTAAGAATTGAATATATATGCGTAAGTACTGAATATATATGCGTAAGAACTGAATATATATGCGTAAGATCTGAATATATATGCGTAGAAACTGAATATATATGCAAACGAACGGAATATATATGCGAACGAACGGAATATATATCTGTAAGAACTGAATATATATGGGTAAGAACGGAATATATATGCGTAGAAACTGAATATATATGCGTAAGAACTGAATATATATGCGTATGAACTGAATATATATGCGTAAGAACTGAATATATATGCGTAAGAACTGAATATATATGCGTAAGAACGGAATATATATGTGTAAGAACTGAATATATATGCGTACGAACTGAATATATATGCGTAAGAACTGAATATATATCTGTAAGAACTGAATATATATGTGTAAGAAGTGAATATATATGTGTAAGAACTGAATATATATGTGTAAGGACTGAATATATATGCGTAAGAACGGAATATATATGCATAAACACTGAATATATATGCGTAAGAACGGAATATATATGTGTAAGAACTGAATATATGTGTAAGAACTGAATATATATGTGTAAGAACTGAATATATATGTGTAAGAACTGAATATATATGCGTAAGAACTGAATATATATGCGTAAGAACTGAATATATATGCGTAAGAACTGAATATATATGCGTAAGAACTGAATATATATGCGTAAGAACTGAATATATATGTGTAAGAACTGAATATATATGCGTAAGAACTGAATATATATGCGTAAGAACGGAATATATATCTGTAAGAATGGAATATATATATGTAAGAACTGAATATATATGTGTAAGAACTGAATATATATGTGTAAGAACCGAATATATATGTGTTAGAACTGAATATATATGTGTAAGAACTGAATATATATGTGTAAGTACTGAATATATGTGTAAGAACTGAATATATGAGTAAGAACTGAATATATATGTGTAAGAACTGCATATATATGCGTAAGAATTGAATATATATGCGTAAGTACTGAATATATATGCGTAAGAACTGAATATATATGCGTAAGATCTGAATATATATGCGTAGAAACTGAATATATATGCAAACGAACGGAATATATATGCGAACGAACGGAATATATATCTGTAAGAACTGAATATATATGGGTAAGAACGGAATATATATGCGTAGAAACTGAATATATATGCGTAAGAACTGAATATATATGCGTATAAACTGAATATATATGCGTAAGAACTGAATATATATGCGTAAGAACTGAATATATATGCGTAAGAACGGAATATATATGTGTAAGAACTGAATATATATGCGTACGAACTGAATATATATGCGTAAGAACTGAATATATATCTGTAAGAACTGAATATATATGTGTAAGAAGTGAATATATATGTGTAAGAACTGAATATATATGTGTAAGGACTGAATATATATGCGTAAGAACGGAATATATATGCATAAACACTGAATATATATGCGTAAGAACGGAATATATATGTGTAAGAACTGAATATATGTGTAAGAACTGAATATATATGTGTAAGAACTGAATATATATGTGTAAGAACTGAATATATATGCGTAAGAACTGAATATATATGCGTAAGAACTGAATATATATGCGTAAGAACTGAATATATATGCGTAAGAACTGAATATATATGCGTAAGAACTGAATATATATGCGTAAGAACGGAATATATATGTGTAAGAACTGAAAATATATGGGTAAGAACGGAATATATATGCGTAGAAACTGAATATATATGCGTAAGAACTGAATATATATGCGTAAGAACTGAATATATATGCGTAAGAACGGAATATATATGTGTAAGAACTGAATATATATGCGTACGAACTGAATATATATGCGTAAGAACGGAATATATATCTGTAAGAACTGAATATATATGTGTAAGAACTGAATATATATGTGTAAGAACTGAATATATATGCGTAAGAACTGAATATATATGTGTAAGAACTGAATATATATGCGTAAGAACGGAATATATATCTGTAAGAACGGAATATATATGTGTAAGAACTGAATATATATGTGTAAGAACTGAATATATATGTGTAAGAACAGAATATACATGTGTAAAAACTGAATATATGTGCTTAAGAACTGAATATATATGCGTAAAAACTGAATATATATGCGTACGAACTGAATATATATGCGTAAGAACGGAATATATATCTGTAAGAACGGAATATATATGTGTAAGAACTGAATATATATGTGTAAGAACTGAATATATATGTGTAAGAACAGAATATATATGTGTAAGAACTGAATATATATGCGTAAGAACTGAATATATATGCGTAGGAACTGAATATATATGCGTAAGAACTGAATATATATGCGTAAGAACTGAATATATAAGCGTAAGAAATGAATATATATGCGTAAGAACGGAATATATATGCGTAAAAACTGAATATATATGCGTAGGAACTGAATATATATGCGTAAGAACTGAATATATATGCGTAAGAACGGAATATATATGTGTAAGAACTGAATATATATGTGTAAGAACTGAATATATATGCGTAAGAACGGAATATATATGCGTAAAAACTGAATATTTATGCGTAGGAACTGAATATATATGCGTAAGAACTGAATATATATGCGTAAGAACGGAATATATATGTGTAAGAACTGAATATATATGTGTAAGAACTGAAAATATATGGGTAAGAACGGAATATATATGCGTAGAAACTGAATATATATGCGTATATATGCGTAAGAACTGAATATATATCCGTAAGAACGGAATATATATGTGTAAGAACTGAATATATATGCGTACGAACTGAATATATATGCTTAAGAACGGAATATATATCTGTAAGAACTGAATATATATATGTAAGAACTGAATATATATGTGTAAGAACTGAATATATATGTGTAAGAAAAGAATATATATGTGTAAGAACTGAATATATATGTGTAAGAACTGAATATATATGCGTATGAACTGAATATATATGCGTAAAACATGAATATATATGCGTAAAAACTGAATATATATGCGTAAGTACTGAATATATATGCGTAAGAACGGAATATATATATGTAAGAACTGAATATATATGTGTAAGAACTGAATATATATGTGTAAGAACTGAATATATATGGGTAAGAACGGAATATATATGCGTAGAAACTGAATATATATGCGAACGAACGGAATATATATGCGTTAGAACGGAATATAT
>JAWPHD010026109.1:0-14165 GCA_037043455.1 Cyrtodaria siliqua | reverse complement strand
GTAAGAACGGAATATATATGCGTAAGAACGGAATATATATGTGTAAGAACTGAATATATATGCGTAAGAACTGAATATATATGCGTAAGAACTGAATATATATGTGTAAGAACTGAATATATATGTGTAAGAACTGAATATATATTGTAAGAACTGAATATATATGTGTAAGAACTGAATATATATGTTTAAGAACGGAATATATATGCGTAAGAACGGAATATATATGCGTAAGAACGGAATATATATGCGTAAGAACGGAATATATATGCGTAAGAACGGAATATATATGTATTAGAAATGAATATATATGTGTAAGAACTGAATATATATGCGTAAGAATGGAATATATATGTGTAAGAAATAAATATATATGTGTAAGAACTGAATATATATGTGTATGAACTGAATATATATGTGTAAATACTGAATATATATGCGTAAGAACTGAATATATATGTGTAAGAACTGAATATATATGTGTAAGAACTGAATATATATGCGTAAGATCGGAATATATATGCGTAAGAACTGAATATATATGCGTAAGAACGGAATATATATGTGTAAGAACTGAATATATATGCGTAAGAACGGAATATATATGCGTAAGAACTGAATATATATGTGTAAGAACTGAATATATATGCGTAAGAATGGAATATATATGCGTAAGAACGGAATATATATGCGAAAGAACGGAATATATATGCGTATGAACGGAATATATATGTGTAAGAACTGAATATATATGTGTAAGAACGGAATATATATGCGTAAGAATGGAATATATATGTGTAAGAACGGAATATATATGCGTAAGAACTGAATATATATGCGTAAGAATGGAGTATATATGCGTAAGAACGGAATATATATGCGTAAGAACTGAATATATATGTGTAAGAACTGGATATATATGCGTAAGAATGGAATATATATGCGTAAGAACGGAATATATATGCGTAAGAACGGAATATATATGCGTAAGAACGGACTATATATGTGTAAGGACGGAATATATATGCGTAAGAATGGAATATATATGTGTAAGAACTGAATATATATGTGTAAGAACGGAATATATATCTGTAAGAACTGAATATATATGTTTAAGAACTGAATATATATGTGTTAGAACTGAATATATATGTGTAAGAACCGAATATATATGTGTAAGAACTGAATACATATGTGTAAGAACGGAATATAGATATGTAAGAACTGAATATATATGTGTAAGAACTGAATATATATGTGTAAGAACTGAATATATATGTGTAAGAACTGAATATATATGTTTAAGAGATGAATATATATGTGTAAGAACTGAATATATATGCGTAAGAACTGAATATATATGTGTAAGAACTGAATATATATGTGTAAGAACTGAATATATATGTGTAAGAACTGAATATATATGTGTAAGAACTGAATATATATGTGTAAGAACTGAATATATATGTGTAAAAACTGAATATATATTTGTAAGAACTGAATATATATGCGTAAGATCGGAATATATATGCGTAAGAACTGAATATATATGCGTAAGAACGGAATATATATCCGTAAGAATAGAATATATATGTGTAAGAACTGAATATATATGCGTAAGAACTGAATATATATGCGTAAGAACTAAATATATGCGTAAGAACTGAATATATATGCGTAAGAACTGAATATATATGTGTAAGAACTGAATATATATGTGAAAGAACTGAATATATATGTGTAAGAATGCAATATATATGTGTAAGAACTGAATATATATGTGTAAGAACGGAATATATATTTGTAAGAACGAAATATATATCTGTAAGAACTGAAAATATATGTTTAAGAACTGAATATATATGTGTTAGAACTGAATATATATGTGTAAGAACTGAATATATATGTGTAAGAACTGAATATATATGCGTAAGAATGGAATATATATGCGTAAGAACGGAATATATATGCGTAAGAACGGAATATATATGCGTAAGAACTGAATATATATGTGTAAGAACTGAATATATATGTGTAAGGACGGAATATATATGCGTAAGAATGGAATATATATGTGTAAGAACTGAATATATATGTGTAAGAACGGAATCAATATATCTGTAAGAACTGAATATATATGTGTAAGAACTGAATATATATGTGTTAGATCTGAATATATATGTGTAAGAACTGAATATATATGCGTAAGAATGGAATATATATGCGTAAGAACGGAATATATATGCGTAAGAACGGAATATATATGCGTAAAAACGGAATATATATGCGTAAGAAAGGAATATATATGTGTAAGAACTGAATATATATGTGTAAGGACGGAATATATATGCGTAAGAATGGAATATATATGTGTAAGAACTGAATATATATGTGTAAGAACGGAATATATATCTGTAAGAACTGAATATATATGTGTTAGAATTGAATATATATGTGTAAGAACTGAATATATATGCGTAAGATCGGAATATATATGCGTAAGAACGGAATATATATGCGTAAGAACGGAATATATATGTGTAAGAACTGAATATATATGCGTAAGAACTGAATATATATGCGTAAGAACTGAATATATATGTGTAAGAACTGAATATATATGTGTAAGAACTGAATATATATTTGTAAGAACTGAATATATATGTGTAAGAACTGAATATATATGTTTAAGAACTGAATATATATGTGTAAGAACTGAATATATATGCGTAAGAACGGAATATATATGTGTAAGAACTGAATATATATGCGTAAGAACGGAATATATATGTGTAAGAACTGAATATATATGCGTACGAACTGAATATATATGCGTAAGAACGGAATATATATGCGTAAGAACTGAATATATATGCGTAAGAATGGAGTATATATGCGTATGAACGGAATATATATGCGTAAGAACTGAATATATATGTGTAAGAACTGAATATATATGCGTAAGAATGGAATATATATGCGTAAGAACGGAATATATATGCGTAAGAACGGAATATATATGCGTAAGAACGGACTATATATGTGTAAGAACTGAATATATATGTGTAAGGACTGAATATATATGCGTAAGAATGGACTATATATGTGTAAGAACTGAATATATATGTGTAAGAACGGAATATATATCTGTAAGAACTGAATATATATGTGTAAGAACTGAATATATATGTGTTAGAACTGAATATATATGTGTAAGAACCGAATATATATGTGTAAGAACTGAATACATATGTGTAAGAACGGAATATAGATATGTAAGAACTGAATATATATGTGTAAGAACTGAATATATATGTGTAAGAACTGAATATATATGTGTAATAACTGAATATATATGTTTAAGAACTGAATATATATGTGTAAGAACTGAATATATATGCGTAAGAACTGAATATATATGTGTAAGAACTGAATATATATGTGTAAGAACTGAATATATATGTGTAAGAACTGAATATATTTGTGTAAGAACTGAATATATATGTGTAAGAACTAAATATATATGTTTAAGAACTGAATATATATGTGTAAGAACTGAATATATATGCGTAAGAACTTAATATATATGTGTAAGAACTGAATATATATGTGTAAGAACTAAATATATATGCGTAAGATCGGAATATATATGCGTAAGAACGGAATATATATGCGTAAGAACGGAATATATATGCGTAAGAACTGAATATATATGTGTAAGGACGGAATATATATGCGTAAGAATGGAATATATATGTGTAAGAACTAAATATATATCTGTAACAACGGAATATATATCTGTAAGAACTGAATATATATGTGTAAGAACTGAATATATATGTGTTAGAACTGAATATATATGTGTAAGAACTGAATATATATGCGTAAGAATGGAATATATATGCGTCAGAACGGAATATATATGCGTAAGAACGGAATATATATGTGTACGAACTGAATATATATGCGTAAGAATGGAATATATATGTGTAAGAACTGAATATATATGTGTAAGAACGGAATATATATCTGTAAGAACTGAATATATATGTGTAAGAACTGAATATATATGTGTTAGAACTGAATATATATGTGTAAGAACTGAATATATATGTGTAAGAACGGAATATATATGCGTAAGAACGGAATATATATGTGTAAGAACTGAATATATATGTGTAAGGACGGAATATATATGCGTAAGAATGGAATATATATGTGTTAGAACTGAATATATATGTGTAAGAACGGAATATATATCTGTAAGAACTGAATATATATGTGTAAGAACTGAATATATATGTGTTAAAACTGAATATATATGTGTAAGAACTGAATATATGCGTAAGAACTGAATATATATGCGTAAGAACTGAATATATATGTGTAAGAACTGAATATATATGTGTAAGAACTGAATATATATGTGTAAGTACTGAATATATATGTGTAAGAATTGAATATATATGTGTAAGAACTGAATATATATGTGTAAGAACGGAATATATATGTGTAAGAACTGAATATATATGCGTAAGAACGGAATATATATGTGTAAGAACTGAATATATATGTGTACGAACTGAATATATATGCATAAGAATGGAATATATATGTGTAAGAACTGAATATATATGTGTAAGAACGGAATATATATCTGTAAGAACTGAATATATATGTAGAAACGGAATATATATGCGTAAGATCGGAATATATATGCGTAAGAACGGAATATATATGCGTAAGAACTGAATATATATGTGTAAGAACTGAATATATATGCGTAAGAATGGAATATATATGCGTAAGAACGGAATATATATGCGTAAGAACGGAATATATATGTGTAAGAACTGAATATATATGTGTAAGGACGGAATATATATGCGTAAGAATGGAATATATATGTGTAAGAACTGAATATATATGCGTAAGATCGGAATATATATGCGTAAGAACGGAATATATATGCGTAAGAACGGAATATATATGCGTAAGAACGGAATATATATTTGTAAGAACTGAATATATATGTGTAAGAACTGAATATATATGTGTAAGAACTGAATATATATGCGTAAGAACGGAATATATATGCGTAAGAACGGAATATATATGCGTAAGAACGGAATATATATGCGTAAGAACGGAATATATATGCGTAAGAACGGAATATATATGTATTAGAACAGAATATATATGTGTAAGAACGGAATATATATGCGTAAGAATGAAATATATATCTGTATGAAATAAATATATATGTGTAAGAACGGAATATATATGCGTAAGAATGAAATATATATGTGTAAGAAATAAATATATATGTGTGTGAACTGAATATATATGTGTAAGAACTGAATATATATGTGTAAATACTGAATATATATGCGTAAGAACGGAATATATATGTGTAAGACTGAATATATATGTGTAAGAACTGAATATATATGTGTAAGAACTGAATATATATGTGTAAGAACCGAATATATATGTGTAAGAACTGAATATATATGTGTAAGAACTGAATATATATGTGTAAGAACTGAATATATATGTGTAAGAACCGAATATATATGTGTAAGAACTGAATATATATGTGTAAGAACTGAATATATATGCGTAAGATCGTAATATATATGCGTATGAACTGAATATATATGTGTAAGAACTGAATATATATGTGTAAGAACGGAATATATATGCGTAAGAACTAAATATATATGCGTAAGAACGGAATATATATGCGTAATAACGGAATATATATGCGTAAGAACGGAATATATATGTGTAAGAACTGAATATATATGTGTAAGAACGGAATATATATGTGTAAGAACTGAATATATATGTGTATGAACTGAATATATATGAGTAAGAACTGAATATATATGTGTAAGAACTGAATATATATGTGTAAGAACAACTGAATATATATGTGTAAGAACTGAATATATATGTGTAAGAACTGAATATATATGAGTAAGAACGGAAAATATATGCGTAAGGACTAAATATATATGCGTAAGAACGGAATATATATGCGTAAGAACGGAATATATATGCGTAAGAACGGAATATATATGCGTAAGAACGGAATATATATGCGTAAGAACGGAATATATATGTATTAGAATTGAATATATATATGTGTAAGAACGGAATATATATGCGTAAGAATGGAATATATATGTGTAAGAAATAAATATATATGTGTAAGAACTGAATATATATGTGTAAATACTGAATATATATGCGTAAGAACTGAATATATATGTGTAAGAACTGAATATATATGTGTAAGAACTGAATATATATGTGTAAGAACGGAATATATATGCGTAAGAACGGAATATATATGCGTAAGAACGGAATATATATGCGTAAGAACGGAATATATATGCGTAAGAACGGAATATATATGTATTAGAAATGAATATATATGTGTAAGAACGGAATATATATGCGTAAGAATGGAATATATATGTGTAAGAAATAAATATATATGTGTAAGAACTGAATATATATGTGTAAGAACTGAATATATATGTGTAAATACTGAATATATATGCGTAAGAACTGAATATATATGTGTAAGAACTGAATATATATGTGTAAGAACTGAATATATATGCGTAAGATCGGAATATATATGCGTAAGAACTGAATATATATGCGTAAGAACGGAATATATATGTGTAAGAACTGAATAGATATGCGTAAGAACGGAATATATATGCGTAAGAACTGAATATATATGTGTAAGAACTGAATATATATGCGTAAGAATGGAATATATATGCGTAAGAACGGAATATATATGCGAAAGAACGGAATATATATGCGTATGAACGGAATATATATGTGTAAGAACTGAATATATATGTGTAAGAACGGAATATATATGCGTAAGAATGGAATATATATGTGTAAGAACGGAATATATATGCGTAAGAACTGAATATATATGCGTAAGAAAGGAATATATATGCGTAAGAACGGAATATATATGTGTAAGAACTGAATATATATGCGTAAGAACGGAATATATATGCGTAAGAACTGAATATATATGTGTAAGAACTGAATATATATGCGTAAGAATGGAATATATATGCGTAAGAACGGAATATATATGCGAAAGAACGGAATATATATGCGTATGAACGGAATATATATGTGTAAGAACTGAATATATATGTGTAAGAACGGAATATATATGCGTAAGAATGGAATATATATGTGTAAGAAATAAATATATATGTGTAAGAACTGAATATATATGTGTAAGAACTGAATATATATGTGTAAATACTGAATATATATGCGTAAGAACTGAATATATATGTGTAAGAACTGAATATATATGTGTAAGAACTGAATATATATGCGTAAGATCGGAATATATATGCGTAAGAACTGAATATATATGCGTAAGAACGGAATATATATGTGTAAGAACTGAATATATATGCGTAAGAACGGAATATATATGCGTAAGAACTGAATATATATGTGTAAGAACTGAATATATATGCGTAAGAATGGAATATATATGCGTAAGAACGGAATATATATGCGAAAGAACGGAATATATATGCGTATGAACGGAATATATATGTGTAAGAACTGAATATATATGTGTAAGAACGGAATATATATGCGTAAGAATGGAATATATATGTGTAAGAACGGAATATATATGCGTAAGAACTGAATATATATGCGTAAGAATGGAATATATATGCGTAAGAACGGAATATATATGCGTAAGAACGGAATATATATGCGTAAGAACGGACTATATATGTGTAAGAACTGAATATATATGTGTAAGGACGGAATATATATGCGTAAGAATGGAATATATATGTGTAAGAACTGAATATATATGTGTAAGAACGGAATATATATCTGTAAGAACTGAATATATATGTGTAAGAACTGAATATATATGTGTTAGAACTGAATATATATGTGTAAGAACCGAATATATATGTGTAAGAACTGAATACATATGTGTAAGAACGGAATATAGATATGTAAGAACTGAATATATATGTGTAAGAACTGAATATATATGTGTAAGAACTGAATATATATGTGTAAGAACTGAATATTTATGTTTAAGAACTGAATATATATGTGTAAGAACTGAATATATATGCGTAAGAACTGAATATATATGTGTAAGACTGAATATATATGTGTAAGAACTGAATATATATGTGTAAGAACTGAATATATATGTGTAAGAACTGAATATATATGTGTAAGAACTGAATATATATGTTTAAGAACTGAATATATATGTGTAAGAACTGAATATATATGCGTAAGAACTGAATATATATGTGTAAGAACTGAAAATATATGTGTAAGAACTAAATATATATGCGTAGGATCGGAATATATATGCGTAAGAACGGAATATATATGCGTAAGAACGGAATATATATGCGTAAGAACTGAATATATATGTGTGAGGACGGAATATATATGCGTAAGAATGGAATATATATGTGTAAGAACTGAATATATATCTGTAACAACGGAATATATATCTGTAAGAACTGAATATATATGTGTAAGAACTGAATATATATGTGTTAGAACTGAATATATATGTGTAAGAACTGAATATATATGCGTAAGAATGGAATATATATGCGTAAGAACGGAATATATATGCGTAAGAACGGAATATATATGTGTACGAACTGAATATATATGCGTAAGAATGGAATATATATGTGTAAGAACTGAATATATATGTGTAAGAACGGAATATATATCTGTAAGAACTGAATATATATGTGTAAGAACTGAATATATATGTGTTAGAACTGAATATATATGTGTAAGAACTGAATATATATGTGTAAGAACGGAATATATATGCGTAAGAACGGAATATATATTTGTAAGAACTGAATATATATGTGTAAGGACGGAATATATATGCGTAAGAATGGAATATATATGTGTAAGAACTGAATATATATGTGTAAGAACGGAATATATATCTGTAAGAACTGAATATATATGTGTAAGAACTGAATATATATGTGTTAAAACTGAATATATATGTGTAAGAACTGAATATATGCGTAAGAACTGAATATATATGCGTAAGAACTGAATATATATGTGTAAGAACTGAATATATATGTGTAAGAACTGAATATATATGTGTAAGTACTAAATATATATGTGTAAGAACTGAATATATATGTGTAAGAACTGAATATATATGTGTAAGAACGGAATATATATGTGTAAGAACTGAATATATATGCGTAAGAACGGAATATATATGTGTAAGAACTGAATATATATGTGTACGAACTGAATATATATGCGTAAGAACTGAATATATATGCGTAAGAATGGAATATATATGTGTAAGAACTGAATATATATGTGTAAGAACGGAATATATATCTGTAAGAACGGAATATATATGCGTAAGATCGGAATATATATGCGAAAGAACGGAATATATATGCGTAAGAACGGAATATATATGTGTAAGAACTGAATATATATGTGTAAGAACGGAATATATATGCGTAAGAATGGAATATATATGTGTAAGAACGGAATATATATGCGTAAGAACTGAATATATATGCGTAAGAATGGAGTATATATGCGTAAGAACGGAATATATATGCGTAAGAACTGAATATATATGTGTAAGAACTGAATATATATACGTAAGAACTGAATATATACGTGTAAGAACTGAATATATGCGTAAGAATGGAATATATATGCGTAAGAACGGAATATATATGCGTAAGAACGGAATATATATGTGTAAGAACTGAATATATATGTGTAAGGACGGAATATATATGCGTAAGAATGGAATATATATGTGTAAGAACTGAATTTATATGTGTAAGAACGGAATATATATGTGTAAGAACTGAATATATATGTGTAAGAACTGAATATTTATGTGTTAGAACTGAATATATATGTGTAAGAACGGAATATATGCGTAAGAACTGAATATATATGCGTAAGAACTGAATATATATGTGTAAGAACTGAATATATGTGTAAGAACTGAATATATATGTGTAAGTACTGAATATATATGTGTAAGAACTGAATATATATGTGTAAGAACTGAATATATATGCGTAAGAACGGAATATATATGTGTAAGAACTGAATATATATGCGTAAGAACGGAATATATATGTGTAAGAACTGAATATATATGTGTACGAACTGAATATATATCCGTAAGAACTGAATATATATGCTAAAGAATGGAATATATATGCGTAAGAACGGAATATATATGCGTAAGAACGGAATATATATGCGTAAGAACGGAATATGTATGCGTAAGAACTGAATATATATGTGTAAGAACTGAATATATGCGTAAAAATGGAATATATATGCGTAAGAACGGAATATATATGCGTAAGAACGGAATATATATGTGTAAGAACTGAATATATATGTGTAAGAACTGAATATATATGCGTAAGATCGGAATATATATGCGTAAGAACTGAATATATATGCGTAAGAAAGGAATATATATGTGTAAGAACTGAATATATATGTGTAAGAACGGAATATATATGCGTAAGAATGGAATATATATGTGTAAGAACTGAATATATATGTGTAAGAACTGAATATATATGTGTAAAAACTGAATATATATTTGTAAGAACTGAATATATATGCGTAAGATCGGAATATATATGCGTAAGAACTGAATATATATGCGTAAGAACGGAATATATATCCGTAAGAATAGAATATATATGTGTAAGAACTGAATATATATGCGTAAGAACTGAATATATGCGTAAGAACTGAATATATATGCGTAAGAACTGAATATATATGTGTAAGAACTGAATATATATGTGTAAGAACTGAATATATATGTGTAAGAATGGAATATATATGTGTAAGAACTGAATATATATGTGTAAGAACGGAATATATATCTGTAAGAACTGAATATATATGTGTAAGGACGGAATATATATGTGTAAGAACTGAATATATATGTGTAAGAACGAAATATATATCTGTAAGAACTGAATATATATGTGTAAGAACTGAATATATATGTGTTAGAACTGAATATATATGTGTAAGAACTGAATATATATTTGTAAGAACTGAATATATATGCGTAAGAATGGAATATATATGCGTAAGAACGGAATATATATGCGTAAGAACGGAATATATATGCGTAAGAACTGAATATATATGTGTAAGAACTGAATATATATGTGTAAGGACGGAATATATATGCGTAAGAATGGAATATATATGTGTAAGAACTGAATATATATGTGTAAGAACGGAATCAATATATCTGTAAGAACTGGATATATATGTGTAAGAACTGAATATATATGTGTTAGAACTGAATATATATGTGTAAGAACTGAATATATATGCGTAAGAATGGAATATATATGCGTAAGAACGGAATATATATGCGTAAGAACGGAATATATATGCGTAAAAACGGAATATATATGCGTAAGAAAGGAATATATATGTGTAAGAACTGAATATATATGTGTAAGGACGGAATATATATGCGTAAGAATGGAATATATATGTGTAAGAACTGAATATATATGTGTAAGAACGGAATATATATCTGTAAGAACTGAATATATATGTGTTAGAATTGAATATATATGTGTAAGAACTGAATATATATGCGTAAGATCGGAATATATATGCGTAAGAACGGAATATATATGCGTAAGAACGAAATATATATGTGTAAGAACTGAATATATATGCGTAAGAACTGAATATATATGCGTAAGAACTGAATATATATGTGTAAGAACTGAATATATATGTGTAAGAACTGAATATATATTTGTATGAACTGAATATATATGTGTAAGAACTGAATATATATGTTTAATAACTGAATATATATGTGTAAGAACTGAATATATATGCGTAAGAACGGAATATATATGTGTAAGAACTGAATATATATGCGTACGAATGGAATATATATGTGTAAGAACTGAATATATATGTGTAAGAACGGAATATATATCTGTAAGAACGGAATATATATGCGTAAGATCGGAATATATATGCGAAAGAACGGAATATATATGCGTAAGAACTGAATATATATGTGTAAGAACTGAATATATATGTTTAATAACTGAATATATATGTGTAAGAACTGAATATATATGCGTAAGAACGGAATATATATGTGTAAGAACTGAATATATATGCGTACGAACTGAATATATATGCGTAAGAACGGAATATATATGCGTAAGAACTGAATATATATGCGTAAGAATGGAGTATATATGCGTTAGAACGGAATATATATGCGTAAGAACTGAATATATATGTGTAAGAACTGAATATATATGCGTAAGAATGGAATATATATGCGTAAGAACGGAATATATATGCGTAAGAACGGAATATATATGCGTAAGAACGGACTATATATGTGTAAGAACTGAATATATATGTGTAAGGACGGAATATATATGCGTAAGAATGGAATATAAATGTGTAAGAACTGAATATATATGTGTAAGAACGGAATATATATCTGTAAGAACTGAATATATATGTGTAAGAACTGAATATATATGTGTTAGAACTGAATATATATGTGTAAGAACCGAATATATATGTGTAAGAACTGAATATATATGTGTAAGAACGGAATATAGATATGTAAGAACTGAATATATATGTGTAAGAACTGAATATATATATGTAAGAACTGAATATATATGTGTAAGAACTGAATATATATGTTTAAGAACTGAATATATATGTGTAAGAACTGAATATATATGCGTAAGAACGGAATATATATGCGTAAGAACGGAATATATATGCGTAAGAACGGACTATATATGTGTAAGAACTGAATATATATGTGTAAGGACGGAATATATATGCGTAAGAATGGAATATATATGTGTAAGAACTGAATATATATGTGTAAGAACGGAATATATATCTGTAAGTACTGAATATATATGTGTAAGAACTGAATATATATGTGTTAGAACTGAATATATATGTGTAAGAACCGAATATATATGTGTAAGAACTGAATATATATGTGTAAGAACGGAATATAGATATGTAAGAACTGAATATATATGTGTAAGAACTGAATATATATATGTAAGAACTGAATATATATGTGTAAGAACTGAATATATATGTTTAAGAACTGAATATATATGTGTAAGAACTGAATATATATGCGTAAGAACGGAATATATATGCGTAAGAACGGAATATATATGCGTAAGAACGGACTATATATGTGTAAGAACTGAATATATATGTGTAAGGACGGAATATATATGCGTAAGAATGGAATATATATGTGTAAGAACTGAATATATATGTGTAAGAACGGAATATATATCTGTAAGTACTGAATATATATGTGTAAGAACTGAATATATATGTGTTAGAACTGAATATATATGTGTAAGAACCGAATATATATGTGTAAGAACTGAATATATATGTGTAAGAACGGAATATAGATATGTAAGAACTGAATATATATGTGTAAGAACTGAATATATATATGTAAGAACTGAATATATATGTGTAAGAACTGAATATATATGTTTAAGAACTGAATATATATGTGTAAGAACTGAATATATATGCGTAAGAACTGAATATGTATGTGTAAGAACTGAATATATATGTGTAAGAACTGAATATATATGTGTAAGAACTGAATATATATGTGTAAGAACTGAATATATATGTTTAAGAACTGAATATATATGTGTAAGAACTGAATATATATGCGTAAGAACTGAATATATATGTGTAAGAACTGAATATATATGTGTAAGAACTAAATATATATGCGTAAGATCGGAATATATATGCGTAAGAACGGAATATATATGCGTAAGAACGGAATATACATGTGTAAGAACTGAATATATATGTGTAAGGACGGAATATATATGCGTAAGAATGGAATATATATGTGTAAGAACTGAATATATATCTGTAACAACGGAATATATATCTGTAAGAACTGAATATATATGTGTAAGAACTGAATATATATGTGTTAGAACTGAATATATATGTGTAAGAACTGAATATATATGCGT
>JAWPHD010026108.1:0-14170 GCA_037043455.1 Cyrtodaria siliqua | reverse complement strand
TGTGGAAATGGTTACCACAGATGTCATTATAAAGAGGGGCAAGGTAAGAGATGAACTGTGGAAATGGTTACCACAGATGCCATTATAGAGGAGGGCAAGGTAAGAGATGAGCTGTGGAAATGGTTACCACAGATGTCATTATAAAGGAGGGCAAGGTAAGAGATGAGCTGTGGAAATGGTTACCACAGATGTCATTATAAAGGAGGGCAAGGTAAGATATGAGCTGTGGAAATGGTTACCACAGATGTCATTATAGAGGAGGGCAAGGTAAGAGATGAGCTGTGGAAATGGTTACCACAGATGTCATTATAAAGGAGGGCAAGGTAAGATATGAGCTGTGGAAATGGTTACCACAGATGTCATTATAAAGGAGGGCAAGTTAAGATATGAGCTGTGGAAATGGTTACCACAGATGTCATTATAAAGGAGGGTAAGGTAAGATATGAGCTGTGGAAATGGTTACCACAGATGTCATTATAAAGGAGGGCAAGGTAAGATATGAGCTGTGGAAATGGTTACCACAGATGTCATTATAAAGGAGGGTAAGGTAAGATATGAGCTGTGGAAATGGTTACCACAGATGTCATTATAGAGGAGGGCAAGGTAAGATATGAGCTGTGGAAATGGTTACCACAGATGTCATTATAGAGGAGGGCAAGGTAAGATATGAGCTGTGGAAATGGTTACCACAGATGTCATTATAGAGGAGGGCAATGTAAGAGATGAGCTGTGGAAATGGTTACCACAGATGTCATTATAGAGGAGGGCAATGTAAGAGATGAGCTGTGGAAATGGTTACCACAGATGTCATTATAGAGGAGGGCAATGTAAGAGATGAGCTGTGGAAATGGTTACCACAGTTGTCATTATAAAGGGGGGGGGCAAGGTAAGAGATGAGCTGTGGAAATGGTTACCACAGTTGTCATTATAAAGAAGGGCAAGGTAAGGGATGAGCTGTGGAAATGGTTACCACAGATGTCATTATAAAGCGGGGCAAGGTTAGAGATGAGCTGTGGAAATGGTTACCACAGATGTCATTATAAAGAGGGGCAAGGTAAGAGATGAACTGTGGAAATGGTTACCACAGATGCCATTATAGAGGAGGGCAAGGTAAGAGATGAGCTGTGGAAATGGTTACCACAGATGTCATTATAAAGGAGGGCAAGGTAAGAGATGAGCTGTGGAAATGGTTACCACAGATGTCATTATAAAGGAGGGCAAGGTAAGATATGAGCTGTGGAAATGGTTACCACAGATGTCATTATAGAGGAGGGCAAGGTAAGAGATGAGCTGTGGAAATGGTTACCACAGTTGTCATTATAAAGAAGGGCAAGGTAAGGGATGAGCTGTGGAAATGGTTACCACAGATGTCATTATAAAGCGGGGCAAGGTTAGAGATGAGCTGTGGAAATGGTTACCACAGATGTCATTATAAAGAGGGGCAAGGTAAGAGATGAACTGTGGAAATGGTTACCACAGATGCCATTATAGAGGAGGGCAAGGTAAGAGATGAGCTGTGGAAATGGTTACCACAGATGTCATTATAAAGGAGGGCAAGGTAAGAGATGAGCTGTGGAAATGGTTACCACAGATGTCATTATAAAGGAGGGCAAGGTAAGATATGAGCTGTGGAAATGGTTACCACAGATGTCATTATAGAGGAGGGCAAGGTAAGAGATGAGCTGTGGAAATGGTTACCACAGATGTCATTATAAAGGAGGGCAAGGTAAGATATGAGCTGTGGAAATGGTTACCACAGATGTCATTATAAAGGAGGGCAAGGTAAGATATGAGCTGTGGAAATGGTTACCACAGATGTCATTATAAAGGAGGGTAAGGTAAGATATGAGCTGTGGAAATGGTTACCACAGATGTCATTATAAAGGAGGGCAAGGTAAGATATGAGCTGTGGAAATGGTTACCACAGATGTCATTATAAAGGAGGGTAAGGTAAGATATGAGCTGTGGAAATGGTTACCACAGATGTCATTATAGAGGAGGGCAAGGTAAGATATGAGCTGTGGAAATGGTTACCACAGATGTCATTATAGAGGAGGGCAAGGTAAGATATGAGCTGTGGAAATGGTTACCACAGATGTCAGTATAAAGGGGGGCAAGGTAAGAGATGAGCTGTGGAAATGGTTACCACAGATGTCATTATAAAGGGGGGGCAGGGTAAGGGATGAGCTGTGGAAATGGTTACCACAGATGTCATTATAAAGGGGGGGGCAAGGTAAGAGATGAGCTGTGGAAATGGTTACCACAGATGTCATTATAAAGGGGGGGCAAGGTAAGGGATGAGCTGTGGAAATGGTTACCACAGATGTCATTATAGAGGAGGGCAAGGTAAGATATGAGCTGTGGAAATGGTTACCACAGATGTCATTATAAAGGGGGGGCAAGGTAAGGGATGAGCTGTGGAAATGGTTACCACAGATGTCATTATAAAGGGGGGGGGGGGGGGGGGGGGGGGGGGGGGGGGGGGGGGGGGGGGGGGGGGGGGGCAAGGTAAGAGATGAGCTGTGGAAATGGTTACCACAGATGTCATTATAAAGGGGGGGCAAGGTAAGGGATGAGCTGTGGAAATGGTTACCACAGATGTCATTATAGAGGAGGGCAAGGTAAGAGATGAGCTGTGGAAATGGTTAACACAGATGTCATTATAATCAGCTATCATACTTTATTTGAATAACTTCATTTACATGTACATAACTGAATCACATGGCTGAATTACATGTATTTTGGGTTTATCATTAAATACTTTGTTTTCTTTTGGTGTTTAACATAATTTTTGAGCATATTTTAGGCTATAGATGTGTGACGGTAGAGTTTTAGTGGTGGAGGCAGACCACCCATTTATTCTTGGGTAGAACCAGTACTGTATACCTCCTGCCATTTATAAGAATCAACACTTTCTCACTTTAAGTTGAGCTCCTAGTGGGATTATCAAATAGTACTGAGTTTTTCAAAAAATTATCAATCAACAAACTTAGCCAATATTTCATTTATGATGTCAAGATTTATTTAAAGTATTCTGGAAGGTCTGGAAAACTCTGTACATTGCAGGAGATCTACTCCACAGGGCCACCTATAACAGACGATGGACAGACGGTAGAAACAGATGAAGGAACGGTGCAATATTTCTCGTACACAAAGGAAGACATTGATGAAGGAGATGTGCACGAGGAGAAATTTATATTACGATTTCTCGCGACAAACACAGATGAGGAAAACAGATATTTGTGGGTTACGGATAGCGGCGAGGTCAGAACTGATGGTCGATATGGCAACCTGGCAAGTAAGTAGATTTTCCTATCTATTTCACAGCGCTTATTTTCCTTATTAAAGTGGTACCGGTAAATGTAACCATCCACAGTCCGAAACGGACCTTCACAATTTCTGTGCGTGCGGCCGATAAACGGACTCTTCACACATGGAAATACTGTGTTTTCATAACAGAAAGCATAACAATTCACAACTGGCGGTAGAATTTTACTGAGAATAGAAGAATCCATGAGTATCCATGTGAGATAGAGAAATCTCACCCGAGGGTCAGAATTGTAACCAGGGACGAGGCTCTGCCGAGTGCCTGGTTGCAATTCTGATCCCGAGGGTGAGATTTCCCTATCTCACATGGATCACTCATGATGGATTATTTTTCTCCCATTATGTGTTTATTTACAGCATAAAATCAATGACTTTGCTGATTTAACGCCAGAATAAGGCGACGTCGACGTAACGTCATGACGTCATAAGTCACATGTCATGTAATATAGAGTTATCTCACATGAGGGAAATGCCTATCTCACATGAGCAGAAATGGGAGAAACGTTCATTCCTTCTTAATTTCGGCAAGAATGTTTTGTCTTTTTTTTCCAAGCGTCTGTGTATGTCAGCTGGGGTGACTTCCGGTTATCGTTACCACATGTTTTCGTACCCGCTATATGTTTTTAACGGGAGTTTGAGTACGAATATTTTGCTGTACGCAAAAATCAAGTGTCCAGTTCTCGTAGTTGTTCTCGTAGTTGTTCCCGTAGCGAAGCGCGAAATATATTAATAAAAAGCTTGTAAAAACTGCTGAAACAGGGTATCGGCACCTTGATGTGATGCATGGCAAGTGATTTTACTTTAATAGTCCACTCAGTTTGTGAAATTGTACCACTCAACATCAAACTAATTGCAACAAAAATGATTGACTGATTTTCTGATAGTGACATATATTGCGAAAAATCACAAAAAAAGTCTAGATAGGGGAAATAAGTTTTATAGCTCCTATATTTACGCTTTTCATAAAACACCACCAGATTTAGAGTTATTTGTAGCTGCTGCATTTTATTTGGAATAAGACATTTTAATGATGTATTACACTATTAAGACCTTAGTTAATCATAACAATTACATCTTTGAACAATTACAAAATACAGGTATATTTTAATGCTGTTTGTTAAAAAGTGCATACTGAATTACCCCACCCACTGAAATCACAATAGAGAAATTGCATATCAAAGGTAATGCTATGTCATATGCATTTTTTGTTACAGTTTAAGACAAATACTCAAATTAAGATTGATGATGAAGTTTTGGGTTAATATACTGGCCTCTATATGGTAGCCGTCTCTATATGGTTGTCGGCAGCTATTAATATCCCATTGCTAGCATCATTCCTTGATAATTATTTTTGAAAGAGTGAAAGGTAAATACTTAAGATTTATAGTGAAGCGCCGGGTGTTGGGGTGGGGGTGGGTGTGTGAGTGGAGACCGGATAATATACTGACCACTATATTGTAGCTGTCGGCCATGATTTATTAATCCATTGTTAGCGTTATTGTTAACCTCATTCGTAATGGCCATACCAACTTACGCTGTAACTGCGCACAATTATTAAAAATACCATAATAATAGTCATAATAGAGCTCAAAGGTTTTTAGACAATTCTTTAAATATATATACTGTTCCTACACAAAACTATCACAACACCATGGGTAAATATCCTTATATAGTTTAGCATTTATACTATAGTAATTGACGTTGCAGCATACTTGCAAGTTATACTAGTCGACTTCTATGCCATAATTCGCAATGTTAATTACTAGTATATCAATAACTCATAGCTTTCACTATTGAATGATAATGTCAAATCTAGTACAACATCGCAAAAAGCTTGAATACCCCTTACCGATTTATATATTATTTACAACTTGATTTGCATGAGCATTAGCCCTTTTTAGGGTTGATCAGTATAGACACATGATATGGTATCCCACCCAGTCACATTATACTGACACCAGGCCGACCAGTCCTAGCAATACCCTTTATATACTGATATGCCGAGCGTCAAGCAATGGAGCTACTAGTATAATTTTTCTAGTCATTGGTATGACCAGGCTGGGTATTGAACCCACGACATCCCGCATGCGAGGCGAATGCTCTACCATCACGCCACCACTGTGGTTCTTAGCATTTCTAATTGTGTCATGCCAAAGTACTAATACTGCCTAATTACAAGTAGTTAGTATTAATGTTATAGGCATAGATATACACAATTTACCGTTCTGATCGGTGCAAGAGATTTATCAAGACACTACCACAACCTATCCTGGTCACCACTTATTATTACAATTGATATTTTCAAGAATGAGTCATGTTACAAAAGCACTAGAAGAGGATGTTGACATTTGAAACCTCTTTACTTATGCTCTCATAGTAAACTATTATTAATTTAGTCCATAATGTTGAGTAGAAAACATATAAGCCAGAAAACATTACCGCCAAATTACGTGTTTATCTGATTTCCTTTCTGATTTGAAATATTTTTTTACTTTTTTGGTATGCTAACTTTTTAATGTGTGTTGATACATGTTTGTCATGCAAAATGACCCGTTGGCCCTGCTTCATAGTAAGCAAGGTCATTCATATGGCACAATGCAAAAGTGCACTAGTTCTTAAATGTGTTTGTGATATGAAATTGAAATGATACATTTGGCATATGTTTCAAAGTATTATTATATTCTATTGAGTTGATTGCGTAGGCTCCTAAGTTATGTCTTCCACAAACTATGTTAACTATTTGATTTATGTGTTTGTATTATCATAGTCTGGCTGTAAGTTACTGTAAGGCTCTATGCATATAAACAGAGTAGTGACTGCATTAACAACATACAATTAAAATTTTAAAGAATACTCTGCCAAATAATGGCAAAATTACACTACAAAACCGTTTATTAAAACTATCCATGTGTTCAGGTCATATACTTACGTATATGTACCGATTAAACGTATTCACTCGTGATTGAATATGCGTAAAAATAATGAGTTGATCACTCTTAATTTGACGCTGCAGTTTTGGAGTTTGTCCTGGCTGGTTAAATCGGTTTATATTGTGTCTATAGTGTTTGGGTTCTCAAAATGTTTTAGTTATATACAGGTTTAGAAACGGTGTATGTTGTAAACTTTGCCACTTGAAGGGACTTTAACATGCCATAATCTGACCCAAAAGTATATTTCAAGCAGCAAGGGTCATATTGGTTATATTTTTCTAGCAACGAATTGCCAAACGTCTATGCAAGACAAGTTTGTTACAAGGGACAGTATACATGTAAGTGATCAGTTATAATCTAAAATATGTCGTATTATAACTATAATTTTGTACTGACAATAGTTTGGGCGCAAACATACTGTAATTTTGTATTGCAAATAAAAATAACACACAAACAGTTTAGAAAAATATATTATATAACTTAATTACCATGAGTTTTTCAATACGGGATTTCTAGCCTGAGTGAGAGTTTGCACAAACAAACGAGTGCGCAAGCATATGTTTGTTTATTTTGGACGTATTGTCATGAGTTTCATCACTCGGTATTGAAAAACTCGTGGTAATAAAACTCTTTATACTTTCCTTATCTCTCTCCAAAGTTATTATCAAAGAAGCTTGGATTACAGAGGTCATGTTTTTCTAACAAAGAATGCATAAAGTTTATGTAAGTCAAGTAATAAGAAGGATCCTTAATCAAGGTATTGTTTTTTTATCAAGCACAGTCAGATATGTACAGATATAGATATGTGTATTCTTAAAGTTTCGTCAGTCATACTGCGACTACCTAAGAATGCTTTTTACAATAATAGTTTCTGTACAGATAAAGTGTTTCTGTTGCAAATACGTAAAGAAATAACATTTTAATGCCAAATACTTGGGTATTAATAGTTGCCGACAATGCCGACGATTATCATACATTAGTCAATGTTTCACCCCCAGTGCTTACGCATCGATCTTATTATGAATGTTTACACAAAAATGTTCTATCAAACTGCCTATAACACAGTTTTACATTGAAATGCAGATCCATTGTAATTAAGTGGGTTGGGTAATTCAATATGCGAATTTTAAGAAACAATGCTAAAATAGGCATTTATATGCATCGTTCATTCAAACTTTTCAATTTTTATTATTTAGTTATGTCTTTATGTTGTAATACCTGATTGAAATGTATTATTCGTAACAAAATGTTGCAGATATACATACACATAAACCTGCAGTGATTTTATGACAAACGCACATTTTTGAGCCATAATTTTTTTTATTTCCCCTATCTAGATTTTTCTAGACTTTTTTGTGATTCTTTGCAATATATGTATCTATCAGAAAATAAGAAAATCATTTCTGTTGCAATTAGTTTGATGTGGGTTCACAGGCTGAGTGGACTATAAATACATGATGATGTTATCAAACTGTTACTTGCTGAGTGTTATGCATTCTGAAGTTAATATTTTGGTTTTACTGTTTAATTTTCAGCCATCAATAGCTGTGAATAAATTATGGAATAAACATTCAATTCAGACATGTTTAAAGTCAATAAAGTTTACACAGAACTGCAGTCATAGGTCGTTTATTTTCATTCATAATATTTATTCGTAAAACCCTATTCAAGTGCTGATCAAATCGGAATGATCTCAAAGCTGAATGATCCAATGCAGTGTATTAGCCAGCCAACCGTGCAGCCGTCTTTTTCACGGCCATTTTAGAAAAATCGCGGCCAATATTTGAGGGAGTGGGTGGGGTAATTTTATTTTTTTTGTTGCTCAGCAACACTTCCAAATTCTTCCTTTCTCAATATTGTCATGTTTTGTATACATTTATAGAAGAAATATGACCTAAAATGTATTTTGTCACCTTTATCTGTAAAAATAAATTACTCCAGAGACACTCACTTGTCGCGAATTGTCGCGTGTTAGCAACGTATTTTGCACACCCTGTTTGCATATTTGCACACCAAGTTCTTGAATTTCTGCCTAATACATTGATCCAATGTATAGGTTACCTGGTATGTTGTTAATAATAAAATAAGACTTAAAATGAACTTGCCTAGTGGAAACAAGATTAATACCAGTGGACACATCATTGAACTCATAATAAACATGAAGAGAGAAGTTTTTTTTCTTTATAAATCCTGACAAAGAAACCTAGGTGGATGTGTTTTAACGGAATTCATGGAAGATGCTGTATTAATTAAAGAAAACATTGTATCAGATGAGCAGAAGACTTGTCGAACACTTTAAAAATGTCAGAAACAAAGGCATTTTGCTTTAATAACTGTAGTCTAGTCTGAGTGTAATAAATGTTGTTCCTATGCTTTTTTTGTTCATGTGACACTGTCCTTGAAAAATTCACAATTTTACTCATTTCCACAATTCGCCTGGTACTGGACCCATTCACAAAACGGGGGGAAAAATCGCTGATTTCTCAGTCATTTTTTTTCTAGAAACGAAATAAAAAATAAATAGAATCGATATCACATATAAAACAAGAAACATGGAAATTCTATGAAAACTGGATTTTCAACAAATGGCCGTCAATCTGTTGGAAAGCATTCAAGTTATGATTAGCTGGAGAAACTCAAACTTCTTAACCAAGTAGACTTCTTCAATCAGGAATGACCTTAAACTGAAGGTCAAGATTGCTACTGTTGGATAGTTAATGACCATAATTATGTAACAACTATGCAAATATCAAGGACAGTATTCAAGTTATGACGTTTTGGAGAAACTAGGACAAATCCTTAACCAAAAGTAGACTTCTTCAATCAGAAATGACCTTGAACTGAAGGTCAAGGTTGCTACTGTTGGATAGTTAATGACCATATCTAACAACTATGCAAATATCAAGAACAGTATTCAAGTTACGATGTTTTGGAGAAACTAGGACAAACCCTTAACCAAAAGTTATTGTGGCCAGCCAGCCGACTCGACCATGGACACATGCCATCTAATAACTGGATTTTTCAGTTGGAAAATCTGGTTAACTAGAAATCGAACTAATTACATTTTACTAACTTGGTATATTATTTTCAGGCTTTTTTGAGGTGATCCACTGGTGTAGTCCCCATCAGAACAATTACCAGCTGATATGTTACGGAGGGCTGTGTAAGGGATATATCCTGTACATGGACGGGACAAGTCTTCAGACCAGGGTATGTGGCTACAGTTGGAGTATACCCTATCCTTTAAAGGGACACACGGCAACCTTGACTGGTTAAAAACTAGCGGCGTCCCGTTTTCTACAAGATGTGTTTGTTCAACTATTAATATAAATTATAAGAATAGTATAAGAATATTGTTTTTACCTATGTCTAGCTGTTGATCATATTGCCAGTATCATATTTACGGTAGAATAAGGTTTGAAGTCAAAATGATAGTCTGGATTTATGAATCGAGACACAAATTTTAATGCTTGATAAAAACTTCCAAGATTGCTGTGTGTACTTTAACTTTTCCAACGATTGCGTGCTTTTGTTTCCTACTTTTTTTCCCTTCTTTTTTATTGTTTCAAAATAAATGACAAGGTACATTTCAAGTCTTAATGGATGACGTAACACATATTACATGTAATGAGGAGCAAACAAGAACATGTATACGAGGGTGCTTCAAAAAGTTCTGTCACTAGGCATATATCCTTTGAACTGGATATTACACTGAGAAAAAGTAGTGTATTTATAGTACTACTGGGTTCGTTCTCTAAATTCCACAACAAAAATGAAACATTTCCTGTTATTTATACCCCTGAATTACCTCCCCCTACCACACCTTTTGGATACTGGCATCTCTGAAAATGTCCTTGTTACAAAATGTTGTAAACATTATTTGAATAATTCTATGCTTTTAAATTTTCTTGTACGCCATCTGTTGTTATTCGCCCATAATCCATGAAAATGATTTTCGAGAATTCGGAAAGGTCTTGCTGCAAACCAGATATGAGTGAAAGCATATCCCTTAATTTTAGCAGAAATAACACTTATTTTCTTCATTTTCTTTATGGAAATGTTATAATATCTTTTAAATGTCGTAATTATTCTCATAATATTAATATGTTTTCATATTTGTTTACAAATCCTAGTCCTTCAGTGTTTAAATTTCATATTCAACACATTATTGTAGAATTTTGTACAATGTTTAGTGAAAATATTGATCAACCAAAAACACTATTTCAGAAGACTGCCCTTCCATTTAATGTCCATTTATCATTAAATTAATTGTACACGTTAGCTTAAAATGTTAATTTCTAAGACAATGCCTTTTCATCTACCATGCTTAAATTCTGAATCTTGTAATGCACAGATATAACTGGTAATGTATGAGAAATTTCAATGGTCTTCGACAAGTATTTAAAGAGAAACAGGCATTTAAAAAAGTAACAATTAACATACCTGAAAAAACTCAGGACGAAAATGCCTCAGTATGTATAAGTGATGTGAATTAAATGTTCCATAACTTTCGTCACACAAAAGATACAGCATTCATTTTACCATCAATGGAATGGTATTGAAACTCTATTTCATTTGGTACCAAACATCAGCACTCACAACGAGCACATAATTGTTAAAACGCGTTAGTGACAGAACTTATTGAATGACCCTCGTACAGTATAGTCTGTAACATAATCAATAGCACAATAGGGGCGGGGGAGGGTGAAGCCTCCCTGAAGCTCCTGCATTTTAGCCATTTTTCACCAGATTTACACGATTCAGAGAATGACCTTGCAACCATGCATTGTACATGTATGATGAGAATATCCATCTCATCTCCTTCTGAGGTTGCTATCCGAATATGACCTAAATATGTGTAAACGAGATGTTAAACATCATTTTAAACATTTTAAAGCAGTATAAAAGCAAGATGAAATGTGAACAATCTGAACTTTTAAACTCTTGGCAAGAGTTATGTAACTTTCCACATATCAGTCTTCTTTACCTTCATTTTTCCAAAAAAATTAAAGTGAATAACTTTCAAGATTGTAGTTTATTGCACCTCGCACAAAATCCTAGGAATTTCATTGGATTAGAGCGGTCACATGGTGACCCTCTATTATTCTATAGTGGGTCAGTAGATGTCATAGAGGGTCACTAAAACAATATGGACTACAATTTTGATTCAAAGTTTAAATCATTTGCAAATAGTTCTTTAAAACAAACATAAGTAAATTTAACAATGTTTTTAAACTGTACCAGTCGTGACGTCAACGTCATGACGTCAAATTGCGCGAGCGTCTCAATGACGTTGACGATCCATTATAATGGGTTAAATATTGGCATTTGCCTTAAAAAAGGTGCGATGCAATAAATCAGTTATTGGGTTTGTTACTGACCCCCTACAGAAATATGTGGGGTCAGTCAGATGTATAGGGGACTCGGCTATTGCCTCGCCCCCTATAAATCTCACTGACCCCACATATTTCTGTAGGGGGTTAGTAACAAACCCAATAACTAATAATGTCCCTTTCTCATGAATAGCTTATTGAACTTTGTCTTATTTTTTTTTTATTATTGTTTCTCAACCCCAGACTACAAGTTTCAAGCCATCTTAATATTAAGTTTAGCTTCAATTAACCTTAACCTGTAATTATATAGTGTCAAACCTGTACAAGAGACAACATTCCATTGTTGTTGTTTTTTATTAAAATGCATTGTGCTCTTCCTCAAGCAGTCAGGTTTGAACGTATAATTCAAAAATATTTTCCTTATAAGCATCAACTGTTTGACTTGGCAAGAGTGCATTTACGCAATTTCATTATTTTACACAATGAAAAAGCCGCCACCGTCTTTTATAAATGGACGATTTTACTTTTCAACAATTTATATATAAAGTTATCTGAAAATGAATCAATGTCTCTGTATAATCAAGCAATTTGAAAATCATTCTTCCTGGGGTTTTCTTGCATAAAAAGAAATGACTACCGTAGACCTAACATGTCAACTGTGATTTCAACCTTTCAACCCCACCTCATTATTTTGTATTTCAGAAATACCACGAATCCATCGATGACACGGACATTACGACCAAGTTCCAAATGAACCCCCGCGGGATGACATCACAGTGAGGGCGTTTATATCAAAGACTGGCGTACCTATTTATTTTGACAATGAAGGCAACTACAGACCCGAGGGTCCTTCTCCTTCTCGCGATAAGTCCGATTCAAACGACACAGACACCCAGTTACAACCACTGTATTTTATAACGGCAAACGTGAAAGTGTTAAAAGTGACTTCAGTGTGAAATTTTCCACAATAATGCTCAACACATAGAGAATAGTACTACAGTGATTTGTGTAGGTGATTTTTGAGACCATAAACCCAATTATCCACAACCCTCAATTAAACAATCTCAAATTCCAAAAGGATGCCCTATATATAAAGGCCATAATAAATTAATTGCTATTTTTTATCCAAATTTAGTTAAAAATAGGGATGGGGTGAATTTTTTTTTTGTTTATTTATTTATTTTACATGACAAATGGAAAATGGTCTCTGCACAAGGCAAAAATAGTAAAACATACTACTGAGTACTTCCAAGATTGAAAACACATTTTTAATAGTGTTTCATACTTTTTACAGCAATTTTTTTTATTATTATTTTTTTTTTTTTAAGAAATAAAAATTACCAGGGCGGCATAAGAAAAACGGGGGCGGGTGGGGATTAGAATCTAGCAAATAATTTATTATGGCCTAATGGTTTGACATTTTAATATCCAACATTATTTTATTTATTCATACCTTTCAACTACCAAGATAACTGCTTTAAGAGCTATCTGTCACTATGTGTCAAAAATACAATTTTCAGCACATCTTAATCTATATATGATGGTCGATTTTTGTGGTGGAGGCAAACCGCCCTCTTTTTCCAGGGTAGAACCATTACCGTATTCCTCCCGCCATCCATAAAATCAACAAATCCCATCAGTTAAGTTTTTGTGTAAACAAAAATGTTCTTTTCTTCCCATGATCAAGGACCATAACTCTGTAAAGTATAGGGAGATTACTGTTGATAACTTTATTTCCACATGATCTTTAGCTTGAGAATCGCTAGATCTCTTACTTTTTTGCATGTTCACGAATTAAAGTATAACTAATCATTTTTTCTGACAACTAACAGGGCTCGAAATTAGCACTAGTCCTTTAGCCCGAGGCTAGAAAAAATGCTGCCGGGCTAACAAATGTTTGTGTCAGGGTAGTCCGATGGGCTAGTAACAAAAACTGTTCGAATAAGAAATAAATAAAAAATTGATAGATTGTGCAGTGACAGCACTTTTCTAACCTAATCTTTCAAAAACCTGATATTTCCATAGTTTCAATAAATGCATGCCTATAGGTGAAACTCATGAAAATTGAATTAAAATTTTCTGTTGAATATTATATTGGGCTAGTAAATTTTCAGCAGGTCTAGTGATTTTACCCAACAACTAGACCGGTGGTCTAGTAATCTAAAAATGTTAATTTCTAACCTAAGCGTTTTCTTTGCTCCAAGATCATTGATTTTATTCATTTTCTCATTTACTTGGTTTTCTCCATTAATATGATTTCTGCTATCAGGTCACGTTTATCGCCCAAGGCACATCGATCATCATGGTCATTTTGTTTGTGTCACTGTCATGAACAGAAATATAAATGTTATATAAAAGTTTTCATCTTGAAATGTTAGTGTGTAAATTACTGTGTTTGCACGTTTGTTGAATTACATGATTAAACTTATGTAATAAGTGATACAATGTGTGAAAACAACTGTGAAAGTGTTATTGATTGTATTGAACCTAGTTTGTAAAGCTTGTTCTGTGATGTAACAAATGTAATTACTGACCAGTAAATGTAATAAAAAGTTTATTGAATTGCAGTGTTTTTTCTCA
>JAWPHD010026107.1:0-14178 GCA_037043455.1 Cyrtodaria siliqua | reverse complement strand
TACCTGAAACAAAAATGTAAGCATATTTATTGATTACTTACATGATCTTAAAACATGTCTTGGGTAATAGTTTTAATTTAATTTGTATCCAGATATTAGTACTACCCGACCTATGAGTAGCCTTGTCCCTGTTCTACCGATGAGTAATCGGCATTAAACTTTAACATCGTAGTTCAAAAGAGACTACATGTGTACACCCTCGAGTCCGTCAGAAATCAGAAGTCAATCAGAAGAATCCTGGAAAATTGGGAGTTTTATCCTATGTAGACTGGCAGGGAGAGTTGGCAGTATGAATTTCTTTTCATACACGACCGAGATTCACACCGTCTGTTCATCGCATTCAAATCACATTCTCAATCACACTCATGTAATTTTTCGTTCGGGAATTAAGGAAGAAAAGATTCTTTTGAAAGTATTTTTTACCAAATTCTTTTTTATGCCCCCGAAGGGTGGCATATAGTAGTCGTACTGTCTGTCCGTTAGTTCGTCTGTACAATCGAGTCCGAATAATAACTCTGACAATAATGAATGGATTTTTAAATAACTTCGCACAATTGCTAACCACAACAAGACAACGTGTCGCACACAAAATCCATGTCCGTGGCTCCAAGGTCAAGGTCACACTTAGAGGTAAAAAGTCAAAATTGAACAAAGTGCTTTCGTATCCGGTTAATAACTGCCATTCATGGACAGATTTTCAAATAACTTGGCACAATTGCTCACCACAACTAGACGACGTGTCGCGCAAAAAAACAGGTCCGTGGCTCCAAGGTCAAGGTCACACTTAGAGGTCAAAGGTCAAATTGTGTCTGATCAATAACTCTGGCATTCCTGGACGGATTTCCAAATAACTTGGCACAATTGCTCACCACAACTATACGACATGTCGCGCACAAAACCCAGGTCCATGGCTCCGAGGTCAAGGTCACACTTAAAGGTCAAAGGTCAAATCGTGTCTGGTCAATAACTCTGGCATTCCTGGATGGATTTTCAAATAACTTGGCACAAGTGCTCACCACAACAAGATGACGTGTCGCGAACAAAACCCAGGTCCTCAGCTCCAAGGTCAAGGTCACACTTAGAGGTCAAAGATCAAATCTTGTCTGGTCAATAACTGGCATTCCTGGACGGATTTTCAAATAACTTGACAAAAGTGCTCACCACAGCAAGACTACATGTTGCGCACAAAATCCAGGTCCGTGGCACCAAAGTCACGGTCACACTTAGAGGTCAAAGGTCAAATCATGTCCGGTCAATAACTCTGGCATTCCTGGACGGATTTTCAAATAACTTAGCACAAGTGCTCACCACAACCAGACGAAGTGTCGGGCACAAAATCCAGGTCTGTGGCTCCAAGGTCAAGATCACACCTACAGGTCAAAGGTCACTTTGGGGGCTTTTGTCACTTACTGTGACATTTCTTGTTGTTTCAAGCATGCAGTTTAAACGTGTTCTTAATGTGTCAGCACCCATCAGATAAAACTGGGTTCCAGAATGTAATATTAAATGTTGTTTAACGGCTCATCAACACAGTATAGGTTATTTAGAGCCGCCCCAGAGAGAGGGGAAGGATACATAGGAATCCGGGAACTTGCCCTACTCTTACTATCGAATAGATTCCTATGGTTCTTTAACATGCTCGGAGGATAGACCGATACACGGGACCGCCCGGTTGACGTCCCCATCCGACGAATTGTATCTAATTATGTTAATAGTTTTTATTGCAGGAGCTTACACTTTAGCTGGTATGACTAAGTTAAACAAGACAATAGATGGATGCTCCCCGAAATGTATCCTCAAGTTATTGTATGGCCGTGTATCACCAAGCATTATTCAATTTGAATCATATCGGTAAAAAGTTATATGCCTCTGAAACATTTTATGATTCTACAGACGTGATCCAACATTATGAACAGTATAATAAATTAACAAAACAATTATTGTTTTTAGTGATTCACTTGGACAGATGGACAAAGTAGCATCTACATACTGTCTGGTTTTACATAGGTGTACAAAGAGAAATTATTCTGTCTGTAAGCAAGGCTTGAGTTACAGTTCTTGTACTCTATAATTCCTCTTATTACCTCTTTGCATTGTACAAAGTTTCATTCAAATATGTGCAGTAGTTTTACAGACATACAGGAGGACAGACCTCATTGCCCACTACCAATTTGTGAAGTTTTATCGATTAGTAGTTTTTGGGTTATGCTCCGGACAAGAATTATAAGTATACAAGGGCATGTTGGGCAAGAATCACCCGCCGAACGGAGCTATGTCGGAAAGATATACAATCTGTGGAATATTACAGCGTGAAAAAGTATAACTGGAACAAAAGTGACCGCTGAGAAAAATTGCCTTACAATATGATCATGTCGACATCAGTTTACATTTAACAAAAACATCATTTTCGTAACAATTGTCAATGGAATTCAACATATTTCCCATGGTGGCCATCTTGGATTTTTATGTGTGGATTTCAAAATCAAACTGAAGCGAGGTTTTTTAAACCGAAAGATGCATGCAAAGTTTTAAAATGATGAGAGAAACTGTGATGACAAATGTAATGAATGGATGGTGTTTAACGGCACGTTGACACATAAATATGTTGTATTGTGCGCAAAAAATGATAAATGATGAAGGAATGTAGTAGTAAGTAAACAAGAAATCCGTGGATAATCAGGTCTCACCTAACGGGGGCGGAACTTTAATAAAAATAAAAGATAAATGTTGCTTAAATGGAAGTTTGTAAACATTTTAATAACTAAAAACAATGCAGTTTACAGTTTGCTGAGATGACATTTAAGTGCATTTGTTTAAAAACAAAATGCCATCCTATAAACAACTACTGGCTACAACAGCTATTATTGGGGGATCAGGAGAAGTAGTCGGGACAAAGCTTGTGTATTAAAACCTTAAAGGGCCATAATTCCACCAAAAAATCATTCAACAGGAATGGTATCAGTCTATGTAAAACTGAGCCCTGGGGTGGGGCCAAATTTGACCCCAGGGTCACCATTTGAACAACTGATTGTAAATACAAAATATTAAACCTTTGGGTCTTATAGCTTCAGAAGAAGATCCCTATATAAGTCTATGTAAAACTGTGACCCCCTGAATCACCATTTGAAAAATTTGGTGGATAATCCATCAGCTGATAATACATCAAAAAAAATTAAACATTTATCTCTGTTAGTCTCAGAAAAGAAGTTCTTTCCATAATATGTAAAACTGATCAAACAAGGGCACCTAAGCTCCCAATTGAAGAAAGAAAAAAGGTTTCGTAAAAAATATAAAAAAAAAAAAACCAATAATTTTAAAAATTGAAACTATAAACAGAAGTTTCCTATAAAAAAAATAATTATGCCTCCAGTGAGATTTGAACCCACGACCTCTGGGGCTTCCCGTGTACATTACTAAATATTGAAAAAGGGCCATAACTCCGGTGATACTTGTTTCGATCTGGCTGGTTTTCAAACTTTTCCGAGCTTTCATTGATATCAACAATCTGGCCAAGTTTGCAAAAGATCGAATACAAAACGAAGGCACTAGATTATTCTCAAGGCTGAAAATGGCGCTTTTCAATAACTCAAGGGCACATAACTCTGTTGTTACTGGTCCGATATAGCTGGTTTGCGAACTTATACGAGCTTACATTGCTATTAACAATCTGTTAAAGTTTGGTAAATGTTGGATGAAAATTGAAGGCCCTATCGTCTTAACGAATCAAATATAGCATTTTTAACTAAATCAAGGGCCATAACTCTGCTGTTACTTGTCCGATCTGGCCGAATTTTGAACTTTTTCGAGCTTTCATTGACAGTAACAATTGATAAAGTTTGGTATAGATCGGATTAAAATGAAGGCCCTATCGTATTAACGAGGCAAAATATAGCATTTTTAACTAAATCAAGGGCCATAACTCTGCTGTTACTTGTCCGATCTAGCTGGTTTTCGAACTTGTTCGAGCTTTCATTGATATTAACAATCTATTAAAGTGTGGTAAAGATCGGAGAAAAAATGAAGGCCCTATAGTCTTAACGAGGCAAAAATATAGCATTTTTAACTAAATCATGGGCCATAACTTTGCTGTTACTGGTCCGATCTTGCTGGTTTTCGAACTTGTCCGAGCATTCATTGATATTAACATCATGTTAAAGTTTGGTAAAGATCGGATGATAAATGAAGGCCCTATCGTCTAAACGAGGCAAAATATTGCATTTTTAGCTCTACTGACCAGAGATAAGCAGAGCTTATGCCGTGGTGCGGTGTCCGTCTGTCCGTCTGTCTGTCCGTCAGTAAACCTTTTTTGTAGCGACTACTTCTCTGAAACTACTGAATGGATTTTCATGAAACTTTACAGAAATGTTGCCCATGAAGTCTAGATGATCCTAGCAAAAAATCATGTTGATGTGAAATTTAAGATGGCCGCCAAATCTAAAAATAGATTTTTAAAAAACAAGTTTGTAGCGACTACTTCCTCTAAGTGATATTGAATGGGACTTTTCTAAAATGATCACCATGAAATGGTGTTGGTCCTTGCCGAAAATCGTTTTGATTCAACATTAAACATGGCTGCCAGCGGCCATCTTTGTTTACATAAAACTTGTAGCGACTACTCCTCTGAAACTACTCGCCGGATTTCCATTAAACTTCACAGGAATGTTGCTCTTGATGTCTTAATGATCCTAGCAACATTTCAGATTTGTCGGAAATTCAAGATGGCCGCCACAGCTAAAAATAGATTTTCAAAAAATAAGTTTGTAGCGAGTAATTCTTGAAAACTTTAAGTGATATTGATATGGGACTTTTTCTAAAACGATCAGTATGGAATGATGTTGATCCTTGTCGAAAACTATTTCGATACGACATTAAACATGGCCGCCAGCGGCCATCTTTGTTTACATAGAGTTATATAATGAAAATCTTTAGCAACTACTCCTCTGAAACTACTAGGAGAGCTGGCGTGGCGCAGTCGGTAGCGCGGCGGATTTGTAACCGGAGGCCCCGAGTTCAATCATCCGTGGTGCCTCTGAGTTCCGTCGGTGTGTTCTTGGGCAAGACACTTTCCCTTAGCCTCGTCCGTCGGATGGAGACGTAAACCGGGCGGTCCCGTGTATCGGTCTATCCTCCGAGCACGTTAAAGAACCACAGGAATCTATTCGATAATAAGAGTAGGGCAGGTTCCCGGATACCTATGTATCCTTCCCCTCTCTCTGGGGCGGCTCTAAATAACATATACTGTGTTTATGAGCCATTAAACAAAATTCAATTTAATTCTGAATCTACTTGACGGATTTACATGAAACTTCACCGGAATGTTGCTCTTGATGTCTAATTGGTCCTAGCACAATTTCAGGTCGGCCGGAAATTCAAGATGGCCGCCATGGCTAAAAATATTTTTTCAAAAAACAAGTTTTTAGCGACTACTTCTTGAAAACTATAAGTGATATTGATATGCGTCTTTTTCTAAAATGATCAGTATGACATGATGTTGATCCTTGTCGAAAATTATTTTGATTCGACGTTAAACATGGCCGACAGCGGCCATCTTTGTTTACATAGAGTTCTATAATAAAAACTTGTAGCCACTACTCCTCTGAAACTACTTGACGGATTTTCATGAAACTTCACACTAATGTTGCTCTTGATGTCTTATTTATTCTAGCAAAACTTCAGGTTGGCCGGAAATTCAAAATGGCCGCCACGGCTAAAAATAGATAAAAAAACAACAAGTTTGTAGCGACTACTTTTTGAAAACTATACGTGATATTCATATGGGACTTTTTTTAAAATGGTCAGCATGACATGATGTTGGTCCTTGTCGAAAATCATTTTGATTCGATGTTAAACATGGCTGTCAGGGCCATCTTTGTTTACATAGTTATCTAGTAAAAACTTGTAGCGACTACTCCTCTGTAACTACTAAACGGATTTTCATGAAACTTCACAGGAATGTTGCTGTTGATGTCTTATTGATCCTATCAAAATTTCAGGTCGGCGGGAAATTCAAGATGGCCGCCATGGCTAAAAATAGATTTTCAAAATACAAGTTTGTAGCGACTACTGTTTGAAAACTATAAGTGATATTGATATGGGACTTTTTCTACAATGATCAGTATGACATGACGTTGATCCTTGTCAAAATTATTTTGATTTGATGTTAAAAAGGCTGCCAGCGGCCATCATTGTTTACAGAGTTAAATAATGAAAACTTGTAGCGACTACTCCTCTGAAACTACTTGACGGATTTTCATGAAACTTTACAGGAATGCAGATCTAGCTATCAAAAACCTATCAGTAGAGCTTCAAGGTCATTGACCTCTTGTTAACTAATTCAAGGGCCATAACTCCGCTGTAACTTGTCCGATCTGGCTGGTTTTCGAACTTGACCGAGCTTTCATTGATATTAACAATGTGATAAAGTTTGGTAAACATTAAGGCCCTATCGTCTTGACGAGACAAAAGTTAACGACGGACGACGACGGACAACTCAGCATCCCATATACCAGCGCCAGTAGAGCTAAAAAGAAAAGGACAAAGCTTGTGTATATCATTCAACAGGAACACGGTGGTGATATGCACAACTAAGCTTGAAACAGATCATTCTTGCCAAGTTTCGTCCGGCCAGGGATTCAGTAGACTATGCCAAAAACCATTCAACTGGAACATGTTGATGATATGCACAACTAGGCTTGGTACTGATCATCTCTGCAACGTTTCTCTAAAATCCAGCCATGTGTTCAGGACGGGGGATTATAAGAAGTAGTCGGGACAAAGCTTGTGTATTAAAACACACGGTGATGATATGCAAGAAGTTCTTCCCGTAATATGTAGAACTTTGATCCAACAAGGGCACCTAAGCTCCCATTTAAAGAAAACAAAAAGGTTTCTTTGAGAAAAAAATGAATTTAAATATAAAATATATAAAAATAAAGTAAAATAAAAATGAAAAGAAAATAATGTTGTTTTTTTAAACAAGAGGCCCAAGAGGGCCTGTGGACGCTCTACTTGCTAATATGGCTCTTATAACATCATTGAAGCGAGTGACTATCGTCTTAAAGATGCAAAATATAGCATTTTTATTTAAATCAGGAGCCATAACTCCGCCGTTACTGGTCCGATCAGGCTGTTTTTCGAACTTGGCCAGTAGAGATAATAAAAAAAAAATAAAAAAAATAAATAAAAAATATCACGTTAAGTGATAAATGCCCCCAAAGTGCCCTTTGACCTCTAAGTATGACATTGACCTTGGATCGCTGGACCTGGATTTGTGCACGACACCTCATTTGGTTGTGGTGAGCACTTGTGCCAAGTTATTTGAAAATCCGTCCAGGCATGCAAAAGTTATTGACCGGACACGATTTGACCATTGACCTCTAAATGTGACCTTGACCTTGGGGCCACAGACCTGGATTTTATGCGCGACACATCGTCTTGTTGTGGTGAGCACTTGTGCCAAGTTATTTGAAAATCAGTCCATGAATGCCAGAGTTATTGACCGGACACAATTTGACTTTTGACCTCCAAGTGTGACATTGACCTTGAAGACCTGGGTTTTGCGCGCGACACATTGTCTTGTTATGGTGATCACTTTTGCCAAGTTATTTAAAAATCCCTGCAAGGGTTGTGACGTTACGGTCCGGACACGAAATTGCATACCTGTTTTTCACTTATGAACTGCAAGTGTGACCTTGACCTTTGAGGTATGGACCTGGGTTTTGCGCGCGACGCATCGTCTTGTTATGGTGATCATTTGTGCTAAATAATTTATAAATCCCTGCAGGGGTTGTGACGTTACGGTCCGGACACGAAATCACGTACCTGTTTTTGACCTATAAACTTCAAGTGTAACCTTGACCTTTGAGGTAAGGATCTGGGTTTTGCGGGGGACACATCGTCTTGTTATGGTGATCACTTATGCCAAGTTATTTAAAAAATCCCTGCAGGGGTTGTGACGTTACGGTCCGGACACGAAATTGCGTACCTGTTTTTGACCTATAAACTTCAAGTGTAACCTTGACCTTTGAGGTACGGACCTGGGTTTTGCGGGAGACACATCGTCTTGTTATGGTGATCACTTGTGCCAAGTTATTTAAAAATCCCTGCAGGGGTTGTGACGTTACGGTCCGGACACGAAATTGCGTACCTGTTTTTGACCTATGAACTTCAAGTGTGACCTTGACCTTTGAGGTACGGACCTGGGTTTTGCAGGGGACACATCGTCTTGTTATGGTGATCACTTATGCCAAGTTATTTAAAAATCCCTGCAGGGGTTGTGAAGTTACGGTCCGGACACGAACTTCGGAATGACGGACAGAATCCGGACGGACGGACGGACGGTGCGATTACTATATGCCTCCGAAAATTTTACGGGGGCATAACAAATAAAAAAAAGAAAAAAGAAAAGAAACAATGAAAACATTCAAAAAAAATAATCAAAAAATAATAATAAAAGAAAAAAGAAAAAATAAAGTAAAAAAATCTGGTAAAGTTTGGTAAAGATCAGATAAAATGAAGGCCCTATCGCCTTAACAAGGCAAAATATAGCATTTGTAATGAAATCAAGGGCCATAACTCCACTGTCACCTTTCCGATCTGGCTGGTTTTCGACCATTTCCGAGCTTTTATTGAAATTAACAATCTGGTAAAGTTTGGTAAAGATCGGATAAAAAATGAAGGCCCTATCGTCTTAACGAGACAAAATGTACCATTTTTAACTAAATCAAGGGCCATAACTCCGCTGTTACTGGTCCGATCTGGCTGGTTGTCGAACTTGTCTGAGCTTTCATCGACATTAACAGTCTGGTAAAGTTTGGTAAAGATCGGATAAAAAATGAGGCCCTATCGTCTTAACGAGGCAAAATATAGAATATTTAACTAAATCAAGGGACATAACTCCGCTGTTACTGGTGGTTTTCGAACATATCCGAGCTTTTATTGACATTAACAATCTGGTAAAGATTGGTAAAGATCGGATGATAAATGAAGGCCCTATCGTCTTAACGAGGCAAAATATATTTTTTTAACTAAATCAAGGGCCATAACTCCGCTGTTACTGGTCCGATCTCGCTGGTTTTTCGAACTTGTCCGAGCTATCATTTACATAAAATCTGGTAAAGTTTGGTAAGATCGGATAAAAAATGAATGCCCTATCGTCTTAACGAGGCAAAATATAGCATTTTTAACTAAATCAAGGGCCATAAGCCTGCTGATACTATCGTCTTAACGAGACAAAAGTTAACGACGGACGGACGGACGACGGACAACTCGGCATCCCATAAGCTCTGCTAAAAGAGATTTAAAAATGAATAAAACAAGAGCTGTCGGAGGACAGCACAGCTCGACTATTTGATTTTTCAGAGAATAAGAAAGTATATAGCTAGCATATACCATCAGAAAACAAGGCTTAAACAATGTGGAGGTGCATTTGGGGGTGGGGTATGGAGGGGGAAGCATGAACGTATAAATACCACTAATGACACATCACTCAATATTTCCTCTCAAAGACGCATGAACGTATAAATACCACTAATGACACATCACTCAATATTTCCTCTCAAAGACGCATGAACGTATAAATACCACTAATGACACATCACTCATTATTTAAGATGGGTTACAAATAAAACAAAATGTTACTAGTTTATATTTATTGGAATAAGCTGGCCATGGCTTCAACAATATATAGTGTAAAATAAAATGTGTAGTTAATCAAATTGGAACATTTCAGGTAAATCCAATGTTCATAGTCCAAAATAAGTTTAAAAGTGTAAACCCTGGGAACAGATGTTCACAAAGACAAGTCTTAAAATTAAAAACTTCTTGAATAGAAAATAACAAAGTTCTTAGAATACTGTACAGTGTAAACCCTGGGAACAGATGTTCACAAAGACAAGTCTTAATATTAAAAACTTCTTGCATAGAAAATAACAAAGTTCTTAGAATATTTTAACTACACTGTGCTGTGTCCGCGAAATACCGCGACACAAAGTTCATAGATGATTTTAAAGTTCTTCGCGTTCCGATACCACAACGTCTTGCACCGCCAATAGTAGTATTTGAAAACTTCGTGTAGGTGTATCCCCAAAGATTGCACCAATGTGGACCACCGCAAACGAGATCCGGATGAAGCCATGACGACGACGATAGACCATTAGGCATCTCATCTCCTCATGTATCGATACCACAACGTATTGCACCGTCAATAGTAGTATTTGAAAACTTCTTGTAGCTGTATCCCCAAAGATTGCACCAATGTATACCACCGCAAACGAGATTCGGATGGAGCCATGACGACGACGACAGACCACTAGGCATCTCATCTCTTCATGCTTTTCTCTGAAATATATACACGACAAGCGAAAGACACTGGTACCAAATACAATATAAACAACAAACACAGGGCAGGGTGGGTGGGTTAGTTTGGAGATAACAATTAAATACCGATTTTTAGAACACAAAAACAGATCGATACTGACCAAATGGCGGTCACTGCACAGAGGCGTATGCGTTAGAATTACACGTTCATAATAACCTCGGTTTCCACCACCTGAAATAATTAGTATGTGTTCCCTAGTAGAACAAATCCCAGTATATAATAGTCAGTCTGCAATGTTTAACAATTATTATGATCTTCTGGAGCACATGAGAGCGACTTACAATTATTATTCATGATATAGAATATGCAAATGAGAAAATCGCAGAAGTTGCTATTTATTAAATTAAAGAAGTACTGTAACACTAATCACAGATCAGACAATATGGCTGAGCAAATTGGTATCCCAGTCTTTTGTAATTATAGTCTTCTGTAATTATGAGCCCCCTTGCTTAGGTGGGATGGGGCGCAACACAGCTATAAGTCTATGAATAGACCTATAGCAACACATGTAAAAAAAATCAGGGTTCGAGTGGGGTTGGGGGAGTGGCTGGGTGGGGAAAGAGAGAGAGGGCGTGTCTATGAACGGACCAAAACAAATAAGAAATATGTAAAAAAATAAATAAAAAAACTAGAAATAAACAATTCGGGTTTCGAGTGGGTTGGATGTGGTGGGGAGGGTGCAACATAGCTATAAGTTTATGAATGGACCAAAAACAAATCAGAAATATGTAAAAAAAAAAAAAAAAAATCAGGTTTCGAGTGGGTTGAGGAGGCGTGGGGGCGACACAGCTAAAGGTCTATGAATGGACCAAAACAAATCAGAAATATATGTAAAAAAAAAAACAGGGGGTTGGCATGGAGGTGTGGGTGGGGGTTTGGGCGGGTATGGGGTAGAGGGAGCCCCATACCCCAATAAGAGAGGGGGCAACATAGCTATATGTCTATGAATGGACCAAAACAAATCAGAAGTATACAAAAAAAAAATTTTAAAAAAAAATCGCGTTTCGAGTGGATCGGGCGGGAGTGGGGTGGTGGTGGTGGGGTGGGGGAGGGGGGAGAGGGGGGATGGGGCAACATAGCTATAAATCTGTTTGACAAAAACAAATCGGAAATATGTAAAAAAAAAAAGGCGGGGTGGGGGGTCGGCGGGTAGGGTGGAGATGGAGCCCATATGGGTGAAGTATGGACATAATGCATAATGCTATAAGAAATCCAAAGCCAAAATCATATTTATACAACAGCTTACACGCATACTTTGATCTGCCTTTATTGCAACTGTTATTGGCCATCACAATTTGGGTTCCATGGAGCCCAGAAATTACAAATGGTAAAATTGCTTACGCAACCCTTTAAAACATAATATAAGGAACCCATTCCTAAATTTAGTTGAGCTGGGACAAGAAATGCAAGTGATACAGACCTGTAAACATAGCTTACACGCAAAATGTGATGTGAAATGAGACCCATTTTAAGGGCTATCAGAAATTGGGTTCCATGGGAGCCCAGTGGTTACAAAAATCAAAATTACTTATGCAGCCCTTAAGATAATGCTATAAGGAAGCCCACGGTCAAGTTTGGTTGAGTTAGGGTAAGAAATGTAAGAGATATAGACTTGCAAACACAGCTTACACGTATACCTTGATGTGTGACGCCGACGCAGACGCCGACGCCAGGGTGATTACATAAGCTCTCTTATTCTTCGAATAGTCGAGCTAAAAATCAATGAAAAAAAGCTCACATTTAAAAAAAAAAAAGGTTATGAGGAAATAATAAGTAAAAATAAATTAAAATATCATTTAAAATAAAATAATAATAATAAAAAAGTCTGAGCATTCATTGATATAAAGACACAGACAAAGTTTAATAAAGATCAAATAATAAATGAAGTTGCTAGAGCAAAATGGCAAAAAATAATAATAAAAGAAATGAAATAAAAAAAAATACATTAAAAAATAAATAATAATAAATAAATAAATAAATAAAACAAGAGGCCCAAGAGGGCCTGTGGACGCTCTACTGGCTAAAACGGAGAAGTAGTCGGGACAGAGCTTGTGTATTAAAACCTTTAAAGGGCCATAACTCCACCAAAATCATTCAACAGGAACACGGTGATGATATGCACAACTAAGTTTGATACAGATCATCCTTGCCAAGTTTCGTCCGACCGGGTTTCAGCAGACTCTGCCAAACATCTTTCAACTGGAACATGGTGATGATATGCACAAGTAGGCTTGGTACTGATCATTCATGCAACATTTCTCTGAAATCCGGCCAGGTGTTCAGGAGAACTAGTCCGGACAAAGTTTGTGTAGCTAAACCTTTAAAGGGCCATAACTCCACCAAAAATATTTTAACCGGAACATGGTGATGATATGCAAGAAGAAGTTCTTACCATAATATGTAAAATCCAATAAGGGAACCTAATCTCCCATTTAAAGAAAAAAAAGGTTTCTTATGAGAAAAAAATAATAATAATAAAAAAAATTAAAAAATATTTTTTTTAAAATACAAATAATAATTTATTTATTTTAAACAATTTAAACCATGAGCAAAGGTTTCTTATGGAAAAAAATGCCTCCAGTGAGATTTGAACCCACGACCCCTGGGGTTTCCAGTGTACATTACCAAATATTGAAAAAGGGCCAAAACTCCGGTGTAACTGGTTTCGATCTGGCTGGTTTTCAAACTTGTCCAAGCTTTTATTGCTATCAACAATCTGGCCAAGTTTGGGAAAGATCGAATACAAAATGAAGGCGCTAGATTGTTTTTAAGGCTGAAAATGGCATTTTTCAATAACTCAAGGGCACATAACTCTAGTGTTCCTGGTCCGATGTAGCTGGTTTTCGAACTTTCCGAGCTTTTATTGACATTAACAATCTGGTGAAGTTTGGTAAAGATCGGCTGAAAAATGGAGGCCCTATAGTCTTAACGAGTAGAAATATAGCTTTTTTTAAAACTAAATCAAGAGCCATAACTCCGCTGTTACTGGTCCGATCTGGCTTGTTTTCGAACTTGTCCAAGCTTTCATTGATATTAACAATCTTTTTAAAGGTTTTAGAAATGGTTTTTCTTTCAATCGAGAGCGTTAGTTATTCATTTGTTCTGTGTTAAAAGCAACGATGAACACAATTCTGAGGTTTATTATCTCGATGTGAGGTTCAAAATAATTTAAAATACAGTTATTTCGATTTCTAATCTACACTTTTTTTACAGTTCCGACATGGCTCGTCTTCTTTTAGGTATTTTATTCTATATAGTAAATACTAATTACATACACGGCAATGAGTTTTTGTCTCAACTAAACACGAGTGATATAGACGATAATGGATATTCTTCTCAGTTAAAGGATTCATTGCTAGGACTGCTTTCCCTGAAAGACAAAACATGCAGCTATTTGTCTTGGTGTACGCTCGAATCTCGCCAATCACAACTGACGCCACGAGAGTTGAACCACCTAGAACCGTGTTGCATATTCTGCTCGTGTAAATCTGAGTGTCTATTGGATGGAAGTTGCTGTCCGGACTATGAACTCTCTAAATATAATATTATAATATTACAATTTTTCGGATTTAATAACTGCGGTTGAAAATATAAGCCGTTCGCAACTGGTAACACACGACGTAAACAAAACTATCGTTTACGGCAACGAAGTCAAGAAAATGCACGTCGAATGCGTCAGTGCTGAGGTGTTCAATTCAAGCAGATTTTTATCAAGTGGGATATCCTACAAAATGGTTGCATCTTGTCCCGAACAAGTTTCTAATTCGGAGGTCAAACGCCAGTGTGAACTCGGACTTCCT
>JAWPHD010026106.1:0-14185 GCA_037043455.1 Cyrtodaria siliqua | reverse complement strand
GATGTGTTGGGCCTCGATGTGGCGCATGGGCGAAACACTACGATATGTACGAGCTGTTTGGTAATTTGTACATAGTGGCTAGCTGCAGCACAACGCATATCAAAATATACAAGTAAAATTTGATGGCATGGCATCAGTTCGCCGCAAAAAGATTTTGGTCAATGTTGTGAGAGTGTTAGAACTGACAAATGAACTTAACGCGACTTCCGGTTTATTAGACACTTCCGGTTTAATTCCTCAAATGATCAACACTTTTAATATTGAGTGAAAATTATTCATCCAGTAAAGCGAAGACATGATGTCAGTCATTAAAATGTACAAATTGTGATAAAGTTATAAACAATACAAATATAATACAAACATACATTTTAAATAGTTCTCTATATCAGTGACTAAACGGAAAAAATGTATGGTGCAGCTGACATGGTGGGTGGGGTACGGCGATTTCAGCGATTTTTTCAAAATAAGTGCGATTCTTACGGCAGTAAAAAACCTGGACCGATTTGCATTTTAAAATTTTAGAAGCCCTGATGGGAGCCCATGTGATACAGGAACTAAAATTGCTTATGCAGCCCTTAAGATAATGCTATAAGGAAGCCCATAAGGATAAGAAATGTAAGAGATATAGACTTGTAAACACAGCTTACACCGGGGTGATTACATAAGCTCTCTTATTCTTCGAATAGTCGAGCTAAAAACTACATTATTAATGGGAATTTTAATGGCATTGTAGTCATGGGTAAGTAATGGCCATTTAATGGGCATCATTTCCAATAGTGAGAGCTAAAAATGAAGGCCCTATCGTGTTACAAATTATAGCATATTTTAGAAAATCAAGGGCCATAACTCCTGTCTAAATGGTCCAATCAGGATGGTTAAACTCAAACTTGTCCAAGATTTCATTGTTATTATAGTTCAAATAATAAATGAAGGTGCAAGGATGTTCACAAGACAAAAATGTTTTTTTTAGAATAACAAGGGCCATAACTCTACTGTTACTAATCCGATTTTGCTGGTTTTCTATGTTGTCCAAGCCTTCACTGATATTAACAATCTTTGTAAGTTTGGTAAAGATCAAATAATAAATGAAGGTGCTAGAGTAGAGTGTTCACAAGGCAGAAAATGTCATTTTTGGCAAAAACAAGGGCCATAACTCTGGCATAAATGGTCCGATCTGGCTGGTTTTCAAACTCTTCCAAGATTTCATTGCTATTTACAATCTGTGCAAGTTTGGTAAAGATCAAATAATAAATGAGAGATTGGACTTCCAAACCAGGAAACACCATGAAACCATCGCATTTTTTTCAAATAATAAATAGTAATCAGGGCCTTTTTACCCTTCTTTGCAGCGGTCTGTATAAGGCCCCTTCGAATACCCAACCAAATTTCTTTAAAAATCATGCAGTTTTCCCCATTTTTGAAACTTACCTCTGGAAATTTCATTTCCCATTCATGGATCTCCCCCTGCCCCTTCACACCCCCACTCCCCAATTAAGGTCAAAAGGCCCCTTCCCCAAAACTAGTAAAAAGGCCCTGGAAATGTTGACAACTGTTACTTTATTTCAAATTTTATTTTGTATTTCATTATCAATACTGTATATATACAAGAAATCCAAGAGGGCCTGTGGATGCTCTACTGGCTTCCCATCAGTAGTTTTTAAACATCGCAAAAAACAACAGGGATAGGATGGCCTTTGATCGCTCACCTGGTAATCATGGGCAATAAGTCTGCTGTGTCTAGTCTGGCATGGTATTTTTTAATTTGTCCCACTTTCTTTTATGAATGAAATTTCATACTAAACAAATATGGTAAAGATCAGATAAACAAGAGGCCCAAGAGGGCCTGTGGCCCAAGAGGGCCTGTTGACGCTCTACTGGCTAACATGGCTCTTATAACATCAATGAAACGAGTGATTGCAATTTACTTTTATTTTGGAAAAATTTGAGGAAAATACAGCATTTTTAACTAAATCAAGGGCCTTAACTAAAGAATCTGGTAAAGTTTTGTAAAAATCAGATGAAAAATGAAGGCCCTACCATATTAACGAGGCAAAATATAGCATTTTAAACGAAACAAGTCATAACATCCTCTGTTACTGGTCCAATCAAGCTGGTTTTCGAACTTGGTCAACAGAGCTAAAAAAAAAAAAAAAGGAAAAAAGAGGAAAAAAAAAAAAAAAAGGAAACAGAAAATAATTCAACAAAAAAAAATTCAAACAGAAAATCAAAACAAACAAGAGGTCAATGACCTTGAAACTCTACTGATTGATTTTGATTTCAGGAAGTAGTCGCTACAAATTTATTTTTTAACAAGAGGTCAATGACCTTGAAGCTCTACTGATTGATTTTGTTTTCAGGAAGAAGTCGCTACAAACTTGTTTTTTGAAAATCTATTTTTAGCAGTGGCGCCCATCTTGAATTTCCGGCCGACCTGAAATTTTGCTAGGATCAATTAGACATCAAGAGCAACATTCCTGTGAAGTTTCATGAAAATCCGTCAAGTAGTTTCAGAGGAGTAGTCGCTACAAGTTTTCATTATATAACTCTATGTAAACAAAGATGGCCGCTGACAGCCATGTTTAACATTGAATCAAAATAATGTTCGACTGGGATAACCATCATGTCATGCTGATCATTTTAGAAAAAGTCCCATATCAATATCACTTATAGTTTTCAAGAAGTAGTCGCTACAAACTTTTTTTTTTTTAATCTATTTTTAGCTGTGGCGGCCATCTTGAATTTCTGGCCGATCTGAAATTTTGCTAGGATAAATTAGACATCAAGAGCAACATTCCTGTGAAGTTTCATGAAAATCCGTCAAGTAGTTTCAGACAAGTAGTCGCTACAAGTTTTCAATATATAACTCTATGTAAACAAAGATGGCCACTGGCAGCCATGTTTAACGTTGAATCAAAATAATGTTCGACTCGGATAACCATCATGTCATGCTGATCATTTTAGAAAAAGTCCCATATCAATATCTCTTATAGTTTTCAAGAAGTAGTCGCTACAAACTTATTTTTTAAAAATCTATTTTTAGCCGTGGCAGCCATCTTGAATTTCCGGCCGACCTGAAATTTTGCTAGGATCAATTAGACATCAAGAGCAACATTCCTGTGAAGTTTCATGAAAATCCGTCAAGTAGTTTCAGACGAGTAGTCGCTACAAGTTTTCATTATATAACTCTATGTAAACAAAGATGGCCACTGGCAGCCATGTTTAACGTCGAATCAAAACGATTTTCGACAAGGACCAACATCATGTCATCCTGATCATTTTAGAAAAAGTCCCATATCAATATCTCTTATAGTTTTCAAGAAGTAGTCGCTACAAACTTATTTTTTAAAAATCTATTTTTAGCCGTGGCGGCCATCTTGAATTTCCGGCCGACCTGAAATTTTGCTAGGATCAATTAGACATCAAGAGCAACATTCCTGTGAAGTTTCATGAAAATCCGTCAAGTAGTTTCAGAGGAGTAGTCGCTACAAGTTTTCATTATATAACTCTATGTAAACAAAGATGGCCGCTGGCAGCCATGTTTAAAGTCGAATCAAAACGATTTTCGACAAGGACCAACATCATGTCATGCTGATCATTTTAGAAAAAGTCCCATAGCAATATCCCTTAGAGTTTTCAAGAAGTAGTCGCTACAAACTTGTTTTTTAAAAACCTATTTTTAGATTTGGCGGCCATCTTGGATTTCACATCTACATGAATTTTTGCTAGGATCAACTAGACTTCATGGGCAACATTTCTGTAAAGTTTCATGAAAATCCATTCAGTAGTTTCAGAGGAGTAGTCGCTACAAAAAAAAAGTTAACGGACAGACGGACGGACAGACGGACGGACGGACGACGGACACCGCACCACGGCATAAGCTCTGCTGATCTCTGATCAGTAGAGCTAAAAATCTATTTTTAGCCGTGGCAGCCATCGTGAATTTCCGGCCGACCTGAAATTTTGCTAGGATCAATTAGACATCAAGAGCAACATTCCTGTGAAGTTTCATGAAAATCCGTCAAGTAGTTTCAGAGGAGTAGTCGCTACAAGTTTTCATTATATAACTCTATGTAAACAAAGATGGCCGCTGGCAGCCATGTTTAACGTCGAATCAAAACGATTTTCGACAAGGACCAACATCATGTCATGCTGATCATTTTAGAAAAAGTCCCATATCAATATCTCTTATAGTTTTAAAGAAGTAGTCGCTACAAACTTATTTTTTAAAAATCTATTTTTAGCCGTGGCGGCCATCTTGAATTTCCGGCCGACCTGAAATTTTGCTAGGATCAATTAGACATCAAGAGCAACATTCCTGTGAAGTTTCATGAAAATCCGTCAAGTAGTTTCAGAGGAGTAGTCGCTACAAGTTTTCATTATATAACTCTATGTAAACAAAGATGGCCGCTGGCAGCCATGTTTAACGTCAAATCAAAACGATTTTCGACAAGGACCAACATCATGTCATGCTGATCATTTTAGAAAAAGTCCCATATCAATATCACGTATAGTTTTCAAGAAGTAGTCGCTACAAACTTGAATTTAAAAAATCTATTTTTAGCTTTGGTGGCCATCTTGGATTTCACATCAACATGAATTTTTGCTAGGATCAACTAGACTTCATGGGCAACATTTCTGTAAAGTTTCATGAAAATCTATTTAGTAGTTTCAGAGGAGTAGTCGCTACAAAAAAAAAGTTTACGGACGGACAGACAGACAGACAGACGGACGGACCGACGGACGACGGACGCCGCACCACGGCATAAGCTCTGCTGATCTCTGATCAGTAGAGCTAAAAATTAAAAATAAAACACAATTAAAAAAAAAATCAAAAAAAACAAGAGGTCAATGACCTTGAAGCTCTACTGATTGATTTTGATTTCAGGAAGTAGTCGCTACAAACTGTTTTTTTGAAAATCTATTTTTAGCCGTGGTGGCCATCTTGAATTTCCGGCCGACCTGAAATTTTGCTAGGATCAATAAGACATCAAGAGCAACATTCCTGTGAAGTTTCATGAAAATCCGTCAAGTAGTTTCAGAGGAGTAGTCGCTACAAGTTTTCATTATATAACTCTATGTAAACAAAGATGGCCACTGACAGCCATGTTTAACATTGAATCAAAATAATGTTCGACTCGGATAACCATCATGTCATGCTGATCATTTTAGAAAAAGTCCCATATCAATATCTCTTATAGTTTTCAAGAAGTAGTCGCTACAAACTTATTTTTTAAAAATCTATTTTTAGCCATGGTGGCCATCTTGAATTTCCGGCCGACCTGAAATTTTGCTAAGATCAATAAGACATCAAGAGCAACATTCGTGTGAAGTTTCATGAAAATCCGTCAAGTTGTTTCAGAGGAGTAGTCGCTACAAGTTATCATTATATAACTCTATGTAAACAAACTTGCCCTCTGGCAGCCATGGTTAACGTCAAATCAAAATAATGTTCGACTTGAATAACCATCATGTCATGCTGATCATTTTAGAAAAAGTCCCATATCAATATCACTTATAGTTTTCAAGAAGTAGTCGCTACAAACTTGTATTTTGAAAATCTATTTTTAGCCATGGCGGCCATCTTGAATTTCCAGCCGACCTGAAATTTTGCAAGGATCAATTAGACATCAAGAGCAACATTCGTGTGAAGTTTCATGAAAATCCGTCAAGTATTTTCAGAGGAGTAGTCGCTACAAGTTATCATTATATAACTCTATGTAAACAAAGATGGCCACTGGCAGCCATGTTTAACGTCGAATCAAAATAATGTTCGACTCAGATAACCATCATGTCATGCTGATAATTTTAGAAAAAGTCCCATATCAATATCTCTTATAGTTTTCAAGAAGTAGTCGCTACAAACTTATTTTTTTAAAATCTATTTTTAGCCGTGGCGGCCATCTTGAATTTCCGGCCGACCTGAAATTTTGCTAGGATCAATTAGACATCAAGAGCAACATTCCTGTGAAGTTTCATGAAAATCCGTCAAGTAGTTTCAGAGGAGTAGTCGCTACAAGTTTTCATTATATAACTCTATCTAAACAAAGATGGCCGCTGGCAGCCTTGTTTAACGTCGAATCAAAACGATTTTCGACAAGGACCAACATCATGTCATGCTGATCATTTTAGAAAAAGTCCCATAGCAATATCCCTTAGAGTTTTCAAGAAGTAGTCGCTACAAACTTGTTTTTTAAAAACCTATTTTTAGATTTGGCGGCCATCTTGGATTTCACATCTACATGAATTTTTGCTAGGATCAACTAGACTCCATGGGCAACATTTCTGTAAAGTTTCATGAAAATCTATTCAGTAGTTTCAGAGGAGTAGTCGCTACAAAAAAAAAGTTAAAGGACGGACGGACAGACGGACAGACGGACGGACGGACAGACGGACGGACGACGGACGCCGCACCACGGCATAAGCTCTGCTGATCTCTGATCAGTAGAGCTAAAAATCAAAGGGCTGAAGGTCCTGAGAGTCGCCAAGATTGAACAGTCTGTCTTCTTGGTGAGGTTAAAGGTTATGTTAAATTTTATAGGTGTGGCTTATTAAAATGAAATGTTGCTGCTTAGAACATGAGATTTTTTTTGTACTGAAAAATGCTTGGGATGGATTTATTTTTTGCAACCGCGTCGGTTTTGGTTTTTGAGTGTATGTCAGTGCTCACAGGCAATTATTTTAAGTGACAGACCCAGGGCTTGTTGCTTCTTGGGATGGAATTATTTTTTGCAACCGCGTCGGTTTTGGTTTTTGAGTGTATGTCAGTGCTCACAGGCAATTATTTTAAGTGACAGGCCCAGGGCTTGTTGCTTCTGAAAATGGACAGGCCCTGATTTAAAATGGACAGGCCCCGATTTAAAATGGAAAGGTCCAATATTTTTTCTTATTGGAAATTAGTCTTTATTCGCTTTTATACCACACATTTGTTACATAAATGTAGTATTCAAACTCAGAACCTCCGGACTATATTTTTCTTTTTGCTACCACTTTATGCTCCTAGTCAGTGGACGTATTTACTACTTTGTTTCAAATAAGTTGGAATAGAATATTAAATAGTAATTTATAACCGATCCAAAGGAGAGTAGTAGCACTTTTTGCCAAACGATAATAATCAGATCCTGGTGAAACTGGAGCCAAGTTTTTAATCAGGTTTTATTAGACTATCAGGGCCTCCTGTGGCTATATTTTCCTTTTTGTCACCACTTTCTACAAGTTAAAGAAGTCAGGAGCCTAGACTAGAAAGCATTTAGTAGGATTCCAGGAACTCCTTACACCTTAAATAATGAATAGAAATATACGTTATATTTGTATCTATACATATATATTTTTTTTTTCCACCAACATGTATTTGTAAAGGACGGTTTTTCTTATTTGGTTATGTGAAGAAAAAAAAATAAATAAAGAAAACAATTATCCGAAATTATGTTCCATCCGAACTGTGCATTTCAGGGTACCCATGCGTCGAATATGAATAGAGATTTTTTTTTATTGCTTACTTTATGTTTTCATAACTGATATCGCTAGACAGAATGAAAATAGACACTCCTGGATCTGTTTACAATCTTGTCGAAGCTATCCGTTTAGCTTCACAAAGCCTGAAATTCATTTTGCCAGCTGTGTTTACATTGTACAAAAAATGGCCGCGTTTACTTTCACCATTTGTGGTCTGCGCATGTCCGTTTTTAAGGTTGGGTCGTACCAAGTAAAACATAGGGTATGCAGCGTGTTGTTGTTGTTCAATTGTCAATTTACCGCTAATTGGAGCGCACCTGCAGCAATCGGTCATACTTTTTTTCTTTTGTTTTGGAATGAAGACCATTATTTCTAGCAAATAAAAGGTAAGTAAAAAAAAATAATGCTTTTATATGTTGTTATTTACACCACTATTGGTAAAATGAATGCTCCCAATCCGATTTTTGGTGTATTAATTGCGCATAATATTTCGGTAAACCTACAAAAAAGACATGTTTATACTGTATACAATTACAATTATTTCATTATTTCACAATCAGTAGTTATATTACATGTACTCGGTATACATAATGTTCATGTCAGTCACCTTATCAAATTAAGTTGTATTTGAAGCAGTTAAAGGGGACTACATTGCCTATAATGGTAAAGCGGCTCATCCGATTTTTGGTGTATTAATGCGCATAATATTTCGGTAAACCTACAAAAAATACATGTTTATACTGTATACAATTACAATTATTTCATTATTTCACATTATATTACTCGGTATACATAACGTTCATGTCAGTCACCTTATAAAATTAAGTTGTATTTGAAGCAGTTAAAGGGGACTACATTGCTTACAACGGAAAGCGGCTCAACGGTTTCAAAAACTCCCTATTCAGAAATTGCACTATATACATATATACACGATCCCATAGAGTCAGCCATCAGCTGACGCATGGCGACTCAAAAAAAAGCAAATAAATCAATTAAACAAAAAAACGAGGCCCAAGATGGCCTGTGGATGCTCTACTGGCTAACACGGCTCTTATAACATTAATGAAGCGAGTGACTGCCATTTACGTTTTTTTTGAAAGTTTAGGGCAAAAAACAGCTTTTTAACTAAATCAAGGGCCATAACTAAAGAATCTGGTAAAGTTTGGTAAAGATCAGATAAAAAATGAAGGCCCTACCATATTAACGAGGCAAAATATAGCATAGGTGACTTTTTTCAGTGCTCGCTACGGTTACCTTTTTTTTCCAGTACGCATAAAATAAGTGGAAATATGGAGTAAATTTAGGAAACGAAGGATATAATATCTCAAACTTGTGATTTGATATGTTTTCAACAACTTTCCTAACTGAAAAATGGAGTTATTTATCGGATAAAATGAACAATGGCCCGGGCAGAGTTGTGAAAGAAAGCGTGCAAAACGTGAGTAGTAAATGACGTATTTATTCACACAATATCACTGTGCATATCAAAACATAAACAAACGTCGTACATCGTCTTACATCTTGTAGAGCTGTAAAAAAATGACGCAGACAAAATCAAACAAAGCGGACCCAAAAAATGACCCTAGGAAAACGAGAGCGAGTAGTGTGGTACACGACGACACGAGCGAGAAGGGCAATGAGGGCAAAGAACGCAAAAAAAGTGATATTGGTGGATTACAAAGCACAATCCCCGCTATGTTCCGTGCTGAAAAACATTTTGATTTTGAAGCCACTCTAAAGAGTTTGGAAACAAAGATAAGTAATATGGCAACGAAGGAATATATTGAAGATCAGTTCAAAAAAGTGATTTCGGAAGAATTTCTCATTGATAAACTCGAACAATTAACAAAAGACTTGAAAAACCATATTAAAGAGGAAGTAAAGACAGTATATCTTAAAATAGCACAATTAGAAAAGCAGGTCATACAATCAGAAGAGTCCGTCATAGAATTACGAGATAACATATCGGCGTTACAAATAGAACTAGAGAAAAGTAAAATCGATAATGAAAAGCTTGAGAAAAGGTGCAACAGTTTAGAGGATGTTGACAAAGGCAAAGGTTCAGTAAACAAGGTATACGAGGCTGAGATAAACGAGCTGGAGCAATACACTCGTAGAAATAGTGTACGGATATATGGGATAGATGACCGCGATAGAAAGGAGTCCGCGGGGGTAACATCATCAAAAGTGGTCCAACTGCTAAAAAATAAGTTAAACCTGAAAGTTGGCGAGGAGGATATCGACATAGCTCATCGACTCGGACCTTTTAGAGCGGACGGCAATAGGCCAATAATTTGTAAGTTCCTGTCCAGGATGCAAAAATATGATGTGATAAGAGCGAGGAGAGGGTTAAAGGGGTCGGGCATTGTCATTCGTGAAGATCTCACCATAAAAAACGCAAAACTTTTGGAAAAAACTTCAACAAACTTCAACGTGAAGTCCGCATGGTCAGATGATGGCAAGATAATAGCTCTTCTCAAGTCCGACAGAAAGGTTGTTGTTACTCTGAAAACAGATTTAACCAAACCCCTTGGGTAAAGAGTTTGTCTTGTGACGAAAACCTGACTATTGTATTTATTTCAAGTTGTTTTCAAGTCTATATAACGTTGCTAGAGATCTTTCAACAAGTTCTTAAACCAGCATCGTTTTTGTTTTTGTTTTTAAAGTGGTCTTTAAAACAATGTCAACTTAAATGATTTAATACTGTGTTGCCAGCCTATAGTTGTGCTTACCATCCGGTCCGCGTGTATTCTCGTTACTTCGGAACTGTCCGGAGACACGACGGAGAATTACGAATAAGTTGTTTTATAGTAGACTTGTGTATAGAAATAGGTACAACATTTGCAATCAGTCACACAATAAGTGTGAAAAGCCATCAAAACGTGTATATGTATATAAATTTATATCATGGATGATTTGGGTGGTACAGTATTTCCTTACGTTTCTGTCAATAAACGTAACTTGGATCTTATAATGAACAAACAGTGTGATAACAACAGTGTTTTAAAGGGACAGCTTCCATAATTTTAGGTCAATGCTCAAAAAGTTCATGTATACATTTATTATGATACAAAGTGGCTGGTGGGCTGAGCCAGACAGTTTAAACCCCGATAAGTTGGTTAAACATAATATTGGCATATTTATGGACTGTGTCCCTTTAATATTTTAATCCCGTTTGCAACAAATGATTACATAGGTTTAAATGGTTCAGTATTGTATTGTTAGTAATTATCCAAGAAAAAAAAAAAATTAAAAAAATAAAAACAAGGCAATATGTATTACCTTGATTTGTCCAATGGTTTATGTTTGATATATGTAACGTCTTCAAAAATCTCACAGGCGGAATAAATACTTAATTTTTTTGAATGCCGCACTTCGTTTTTAATAGGCTAGTCTATCTTATATAATTGGAGTGATGATGCAAAGTATTGTGAATACTTGTTGTTGTTGTTGTTGTTTTTTGATGGATGCAAAGTTTTTCTTGTTGTCTGTTGTATATATCATCGTGAGTATATTGTAATCATTTTGAGACTCTGAGTTTTGTTCTTTGTTGTTTTATGTGGTAAAATGATTGCTCTAGAAGTTTGATTATTATTGTGTGTTTATATTTTAGCAGACAATTAAGCAGTACTGTGTATATGTAACGGTTGTCGGAAAACTATCTTGGTTGATAGTGAACAAACGGTTTGATAATGTCTTTATTATGTCTTAGTTTGTTAAAGGGACAGCTTCCATAATTTTAGGTCAATGCTCAAAAAGTTCATGTATACATTTATTATGATGTAAAATGGCTGGTGGGCAGCCAGACAGTTTAAACCCTGATAAGTTGGTTAAACACAATATTGGCATATTTATGGACTGTGTCCCTTTAATATTTTAATCCCGTTTGCAATGATTGATTACATGGGTTTAAGTGGTTAAGTATTGCAAGTAATTATCTAATTAAAAAAAAAAAAAAAAAAAAACAACAACAAGACAATATGTATTACCTTGATTTGTCCAATGGTTTATATTTGATATATGTAACGTCTTCAAAAATCTCACAGGCGGAATAAATACTTATTTTTGAATGCCGCACTTCGTTTTTAATAGGCTAGTCTATCTTATATAATTGGAGTGAAGATGCAAAATATTGTGAATACTTGTCGTTGTTGTTGTTTTTTGATGGATGCAAAGTTTTTCTTGTTGTCTGTTGTATATATCATCATGAGTATATTGTAATCATTTTGAGACTCTGAGTTTGTTTTTTGTTGTTTTATGTGGTAAAATGTGTTGCTCTAGAAGTAACAGTATAAAGTTTAAATTGTAAAATGAATACTCAGCCAAGGTACATGGAACGCACCACTACATTTCGTAGTTGTCCACGTCTTTGTTATGCTTTTTTTTTTTCCAGTGTGTGGATTTAATCTATGAAATTTTCCAAAGTCCAATGGATAACTCCCTTTTTCTTTTATGTAAAAATACCTTACTTTTTTATCTCTTTAAATGCTCTTTCTTATTTCTTTTGACACTTCATAGGGAACAGACCATAGGGAACAAAGTTTTAATATACTCTATATTATGATTATGTTGATTCTATTTTTTATATTAAACTATTTGCACAAGGTTCAGTGTAGTCTGACCAACTGCCAGTATGTGTCAAAGCACAGTCTTCTGAATTATGTCTGAAAAGGTATCATTTATTTCAGTGAATGTCCAAGGCCTTGGTGATAGAAACAAACGTAAAGACGTCTTCCATTTTTTAAAACAAAAGTCATTTTCTGTATATTTTCTTCAAGATACACATTTTGTACTTAAAGACGAAAACTATATACATGTAGAGTGGGGATACGAATGTTTTTTTAATAATTTTAATAGTCAGTCTAGAGGGGTTGCAATTTTATTTAATAACAATTTTGAATACAAAGTACATAAAAGAGAAGGGGACTCAGATGGTAACAAACTTATTCTAGATGTTACAATTAATGGGAAAAGGATGACCTTAATAAATATTTATGGTCCCAATAAAGATAAACCAGATTTTTATGCAAACATAAAGCAAGATTATTTGATAGATATGGAAACGAAACTATTCTGGGGGGAGATTTTAATCTGGTTTTAAACCCTGAAATTGATACTTTTAACTATATAAACATAAATAACCCTAATGCTAGGGAAAATGTTAAAAATCTGATTGATGAATGTAACTTAGTAGACTGCTGGAGAGAACTAAATTTTGATAAAAAGGGGTTCACATGGAGATGCCCAAATACTAATAAAATGGCAAGATTAGACTTCTTTTTAATTTAAGAACATTTATTTACTGACATCGAAGACAGCACAATTTTACCCGGATACAAAACAGACCATTCAATAATAACTATATCTTTCACTTTTGGAAAATTTGAAAGAGGAAGATCATACTGGAAATTCAATAACTCCCTTCTGAAAGACAAAAAATATGTAGATGAAATTAAAACAGTAATTGACAATACAAAACTTCAATATGGAACACAAAATCAAAACTTAAATCTACAAATCAAAGACATTCCTTGTAAAGATTTGTTGTTAGATATTGATGATCAACTTTTTTTTGAAACTTTATTGATGGAGATTCGTGGGAAAACAATATCATATTCATCTTTTATTAAAAAACAAGAAGATAAAACAGAAGCAACTCTATTAAAGCGCAATTAGATACTGATTTAATTCTTTTAGAAAGTAAAAGAAAAAGTCGGTTTGAACTTAGACAAAAAAAATTAGATGGAATAAAAATAAGATCTAAAGCAAAATGGTAAGATGAAGGGGAGAAAATCACAAAATATTTTTGCAACTTAGAAAATAGGAACTTTATAAGTAAATGTATACCCTCTCTCATTTCTACTGAAGGCAAAGTCCTAAAAGATCAACATGCTATTTTAAAAGAAACTAGGAATTTTTATCAATCATTGTATACACATAGACCAGTAAAACATGTAAATTTAAATGAACTGTTTAAAGATAGTCATATACCAAAACTTACTAGAGAGCTACAAAATACACTAGAAGGCCCAATAGAATTATCAGAATTATTATTTTGTTTAAAAAACGCACAAAATCTCAAAAGCCCAGGCTCTAGTGGTTATACCATGGAGTTTTACAAATTTTTCTGGAAAGATATAGGAATTTTCCTCTCGAGATCTATTAACCATGGTTTATTAAAAGTAGAACTTTCAATCACGCAAAAAGAAGGAATTATAACATGCATTCCAAAAACAAACAAAGATAAACAATACTTAAAAAATTGGAGACAAATTTCTTTATGAAATTGCTCTTATAAATTAGCGTCAGCATGCATTGCGCAGCGTTTAAAAAAAGTTTTACCTCTACTTATAAACGATGATCAGACTGGTTTTTTGGCAGGGCGATATATAGGTGAAAATACACGTTCTATATACGATTTGTTTTATTATTCTGAAAAAAATGATATACCTGGACTACTTCTTATTGTAGATTTTGAAAAGGCTTTTGATACACTTTCATGGTCATTTATTGATCAGGTATTATGTTTTTTTTCAATTTGGACAAGGAATAAGGAAGTGGATAAAGGTTTTCTACACTGATATAAAATCCTGCATTTCCGTTAATGGTCACTTATCAGAATGGTTTTCTATTCACCGAGGCTGCCGACAGGGAGACCCGCTCTCTCCATATATTTTTATCTTATGTGTTGAAATATTAGCTATACTGGTTAGGACAAATAAAGACATCACAG
>JAWPHD010026105.1:0-14190 GCA_037043455.1 Cyrtodaria siliqua | reverse complement strand
TATATGCGTAAGAACTGAATATATATGCGTAAGAACAGAATATATATGTGTAAGAACTGAATATATATGCGTAAGAACTGAATATATATGTGTAAGAACGGAATATATATGCATAAGAACTGAATATATATGTGTAAGAACTGAATATATATGCATAAAAACTGAATATATATGCGTAAGAACTGAATATATATGTGTAAGAACTGAATATATATGTGTAAGAACTGAATATATATGTGTAAGAACTGAATATACATGCGTAAGAACTGAACATATATGCGTAAGAACTGAATATATATGCGTAAGAATAGAATATATATGTGTAAGAACTGAATATACATGCGTAAGAACTGAACATATATGCGTAAGAACTGAATATATATGCGTAAGAACTGAATATATATGTGTAAGAACTGAATATATATGTGTAAGAACTGAATATATATGTGTAAGAACTGAATATATATGTGTAAGATATATGCGTAAGAACTGAATATATATGTGTTAGAACTGAATATATATGTGTAAGAACTGAATATATATGTGTAAGAACTGAATATATATGTGTAAGAACGGAATATATATGCGAAAGAACTGAATATATATGCGTAAGAACTGAATATATATGCGTAACTACTGAAAATATATGCGTAAGAACTGAATATATATGCGTAAGAACTGAATATATATTCATAAAAACGGAATAAATATGCGTAAGAACTGAATATATATGCGTAAGAACGGAATATATATGCGTAAGAACGGAATATATATGTGTAAGAACTGAATATATATGCGTAAGAACTGAATATATATGTGTAAGCTATATGAGTAAGAACTGAATATATATGTGTAAGAACTGAATATATATGTGTAAGAACTGAATATATATGCGTAAGAACGGAATATATATGCGTAAGAACGGAATATATATGTGTAAGAACTGAATATATATGCGTAAGAACGGAATATATATGCGTAAGAACGGAATATATATGTGTAAGAACGGAATATATATTCGTAAGAACGGAATATATATGCATAAGAACTGAATATATATGCGTAAGAACGGAACATATATGCGTAAGAACGGAATATATATGTGTAAGAACTGAATATATATGCGTAAGAACTGAATATATATGTGTAAGAACTGAATAGATATGTGTAAGAACTGAATATATATGTGTAAGAACTGAATATATAAGTGTAAGACCTGAACTGAATATATATGTGTTAGAACTGAATATATATGTGTAAGAACTGAATATATATGTGTAAGAACTGAATATACATGCGTAAGAATTGAACATATATGCATAAGAACTGAATATATATGCGTAAGAACTGAATATATATGCGAAAGTACTGAATATATATGCGTAAGAACTGAATAAATATGTGTAAGAACTGAATATATGTGTGTAAGAACTGAATATATATGTGTAAGAACTGAATATATATGTGTAAGAAACTTAATATATATGTGTAATAACTGACTATATATGTGTAAGAACTGAATATACATGCGTAAGAACTGAACATATATGCGTAAGAACTTAATATATATTCGAAAGAACGGAATATATATGCGTAAGAACGGAATATATATGCGTAAGAACTGAATATATGAGTAAGAACGGAATATATATGCGTAAGAACGGAATATATATGTGTAAGAACTGAATATATATGTGTAAGAACGGAATATATATGTGTAAGAACTGAATATATATGCATAAGAACTGAATATATATGTGTAAGAACGGAATATACATGCGAAAGAAGTGAATATATATGCGTAAGAACTGAATATATATGTGTAAGAACGGAATATATATGCGAAAGAAGTGAATATATATGCGTAAGAACTGAATATATATGCGTAAGAACTAAATATATATGTGTAAGAACTGAATATATGCGTAAGAACTGAATATATATGCGTAAGAACGGAATATATGCGTAAGAACTGAATATATGCGTAATAACTGAATATATATGTATAAGAACTGAATATATATGTGTAAGAACTGAATATATATTCGTAAGAACGGAATATATATGCGTAAGAACTGAATGTATGCGTAAGAACGGAATATATATGTGTACGAACTGAATATATATGCGTAAGAACTGAATATATATGTGTAAGAACTGAATATATATTTGTAAGAACGGAATATATATGTGTAGGAACTGAATATATATGTGTAAGTACTGAATATATATCTGTAAGAACTGAATATATATGTGTAAGAACTGAATATACATGCGTAAGAAATGAACATATATGCGTAAGAACTGAATATATATTCGTAAGAACGGAATATATATGCGTAAGAACTGAATATATATGCGTAAGAACGGAATATATATGCGTAAGAACGGAATATATATGCGGAAGAACTGAATATATGTGTAAGAACTGAATATATATGTGTAAGAACTGAATATATATGTGTAAGAACTGAATATATATGTGTAAGAACTGAACATATATGCGTAAGAACTGAATATATATGCGTAAGAACAGAATATATATGTGTAAGAACTGAATATATATCTGTAAGAACTGAACATATATGTGTAAGAACTGAATATACATGCGTAAGAACTGAACATCTATGCGTAAGAACTTAATATATATGCGTAAGAACTGAATATATGCGTAAGAACTGAATATATATGCGTAAGAACGGAATATATGCGTAAGAACTGAATATATGCGTAAGAACTGAATATATATGTATAAGAACTGAATATATATGTGTGAGAACGGAATATATATGCGAAAGAACTGAATATATATGCGTAAGAACGGAATATATATGCGTAAGAACGGAATATATATGCGTAAGAACTGAATATATGCGTAAGAACGGAATATATATGCGTAAGAACGGAATATATATGTGTAAGAACTGAATATATATGCGTAAGAACGGAATATATATGTGTAAGAACTGAATATATATGCGTAAGAACTGAATATATATGTGTAAGAACTGAATATATATGTGTAAGAACTGAATATATATGTGTAAGAACTGAATATATATTTGTAAGAACTGAATATATAAGTGTAAGAACTGAATATATATGTGTAAGAACTGTATATACATGCGTAAGAACTGAACATATATGCGTAAGAACTGTATATATATGCGTAAGAACAGAATATATATGTGTAAGAACTGAATATATATTCGTAAGAACTGAATATATATGTGTAAGAACTGAATATATATGTGTAAGAACTGAATGTATATGCGTAAGAACGGAATATATATGCGTAAGAACTGAATATATATGTGTAAGAACTGAATATATATGCATAAGAACTGAATATATATGCGTAAGAACTGAATATATATGTGTAAGAACTGAATATATATGTGTAAAAACTGAATATACATGCGTAAGAACTGAACATATATGCGTAAGAACTGAATATATATGCGTAATAACTGAATATATATGTGTAAGAACTGAATATATATGTGTAAGAACTGAATATATATGTGTAAGAACTGAATATATATGTGTAAGATATATGCGTAAGAACTGAATATATATGTGTAAGAACTGAATATATATGTGTAAGAACTGAATATATATGTGTAAGAACGGAATATATATGCGAAAGAACTGAATATATATGCGTAAGAACTGAATATATATGCGTAAGAACTGGAAATATATGCGTAAGAAATGAATATATATGCGTAAGACCTGAATATATATTCATAAAAACGGAATAAATATGCGTAAGAACTGAATATATATGCGTAAGAACGGAATATATATGCGTAAGAACGGAATATATATGTGTAAGAACTGAATATATATGCGTAAGAACTGAATATATATGTGTAAGCTATATGCGTAAGAACTGAATATATATGTGTAAGAACTGAATATATATCTGTAAGAACTGAATATATATGTGTAAGAACTGAATATACATGCGTAAGAACTGAACATATATGCGTAAGAACTTAATATATATGCGTAAGAACAGAATATATATGTGTAAGAACTGAATATATATCTGTAAGAACTGAACATATATGTGTAAGAACTGAATATACATGCGTAAGAACTGAACATCTATGCGTAAGAACTTAATATATATGCGTAAGAACTGAATATATGCGTAAGAACTGAATATATATGCGTAAGAACGGAATATATGCGTAAGAACTGAATATATGCGTAAGAACTGAATATATATGTATAAGAACTGAATATATATGTGTGAGAACGGAATATATATGCGAAAGAACTGAATATATATGCGTAAGAACGGAATATATATGCGTAAGAACGGAATATATATGCGTAAGAACTGAATATATGCGTAAGAACGGAATATATATGCGTAAGAACGGAATATATATGTGTAAGAACTGAATATATATGCGTAAGAACGGAATATATATGTGTAAGAACTGAATATATATGCGTAAGAACTGAATATATATGTGTAAGAACTGAATATATATGTGTAAGAACTGAATATATATGTGTAAGAACTGAATATATATTTGTAAGAACTGAATATATAAGTGTAAGAACTGAATATATATGTGTAAGAACTGTATATACATGCGTAAGAACTGAACATATATGCGTAAGAACTGTATAGATATGCGTAAGAACAGAATATATATGTGTAAGAACTGAATATATATTCGTAAGAACTGAATATATATGTGTAAGAACTGAATATATATGTGTAAGAACTGAATGTATATGCGTAAGAACGGAATATATATGCGTAAGAACTGAATATATATGTGTAAGAACTGAATATATATGCATAAGAACTGAATATATATGCGTAAGAACTGAATATATATGTGTAAGAACTGAATATATATGTGTAAAAACTGAATATACATGCGTAAGAACTGAACATATATGCGTAAGAACTGAATATATATGCGTAATAACTGAATATATATGTGTAAGAACTGAATATATATGTGTAAGAACTGAATATATATGTGTAAGAACTGAATATATATGTGTAAGATATATGCGTAAGAACTGAATATATATGTGTAAGAACTGAATATATATGTGTAAGAACTGAATATATATGTGTAAGAACGGAATATATATGCGAAAGAACTGAATATATATGCGTAAGAACTGAATATATATGCGTAAGAACTGGAAATATATGCGTAAGAAATGAATATATATGCGTAAGACCTGAATATATATTCATAAAAACGGAATAAATATGCGTAAGAACTGAATATATATGCGTAAGAACGGAATATATATGCGTAAGAACGGAATATATATGTGTAAGAACTGAATATATATGCGTAAGAACTGAATATATATGTGTAAGCTATATGCGTAAGAACTGAATATATATGTGTAAGAACTGAATATATATCTGTAAGAACTGAATATATATGTGTAAGAACTGAATATACATGCGTAAGAACTGAACATATATGCGTAAGAACTTAATATATATTCGAAAGAACGGAATATATATGCATAAGAACTGAATATATATGCGTAAGAACTGAATATATGCGTAAGAACGGAATATATATGCGTAAGAACGGAATATATATGTGTAAGAACTGAATATATATGCGTAAGAACGGAATATATATGTGTAAGAACTGAATATATATGCATAAGAACTGAATATATATGTGTAAGAACTGAATATATATGTGTAAGAACTGAATATATATGTGTAAGAACTGAATATATATGTGTAAGAACTGAATATATATGTGTAAGAACGGAATATATATGCGAAAGAAGTGAATATATATGCGTAAGAACTGAATATATATGCGTAAGAACTGAAAATATATGCGTAAGAACTGAATATATATGCGTAAGAACTGAATATATATTCATAAAAACGGAATATATATGTGTAAGAACTGAATATATATGCGTAAGAACTGAATATATATGTGTAAGAACTGAATATATATGGGTAAGAACTGAATATATATGCGTAAGAACTGAATATATATGCGTAAGAACTGAATATATGCGTAAGAACTGAATATATATGCGTAAGAACTGAAAATATATGCGTAAGAACTGAATATATATGTGTAAGAACTGAATGTATATTCATAAATACGGAATAAATATGCGTAAGAACTGAATATATATGCGTAATAACGGAATATATATGCGTAAGAACGGAATATATATGTGTAAGAACTGAATATATATGCGTAAGAACTGAATATATATGTGTAAGCTATATGCGTAAGAACTGAATATATATGTGTAAGAACTGAATATATATGTGTAAGAACTGAATATATATGTGTAAAAACTGAATATATATGTGTAAGAACTGAATATATATGTGTAAGAACTGAATATATATGCGAAGGAACTGAATATATATGCGTAAGAACTGAATATATATGTGTAAAAACTGAATATATATGCGTAAGAACGGAATATATATGTGTAAAAACTGAATATATATGCGTAAGAACTGAATATATATGTGTAAGAACTGAATATATATGTGTAAGAACTGCATATATATGTATAAGAACTGAATATATATGTGTAAGAACTGAATATATATGTGTAAGAACTGAATATACATGCGTAAGTACTGAACATATATGCATAAGAACTGAATATATATGCGTAAGAACAGAATATATATGTGTAAGAACTGAATATATATGCGTAAGAACTGAATATATATGTGTAAGAACTGAATATATATGTGTAAAAACTGAATATACATGCGTAAGAACTGAACATATATGCGTAAGAACTGAATATATATGCGTAATAACTGAATATATATGTGTAAGAACTGAATATATATGTGTAAGAACTGAATATATATGTGTAAGAACTGAATATATATGTGTAAGATATATGCGTAAGAACTGAATATATATGTGTAAGAACTGAATATATATGTGTAAGAACTGAATATATATGCGTAAGAACTGGAAATATATGCGTAAGAAATTAATATATATGCGTAAGACCTGAATATATATTCATAAAAACGGAATAAATATGCGTAAGAACTGAATATATATGCGTAAGAACGGAATATATATGCGTAAGAACGGAATATATATGTGTAAGAACTGAATATATATGCGTAAGAACTGAATATATATGTGTAAGAACTGAATATATATGTGTAAGAACTGAATATATATGTGTAAGAACTGAATATATATGTGTAAGAACTGAATATATATGTGTAAGAACGGAATATATATGCGAAAGAAATGAATATATATGCGTAAGAACTGAATATATATGCGTAAGAACTGAAAATATATGCGTAAGAACTGAATATATATGCGTAAGAACTGAATATATATTCATAAAAACGGAATATATATGTGTAAGAACTGAATATATATGCGGAAGAACTGAATATATATGTGTAAGAACTGAATATATATGCGTAAGAACTGAATATATATGCGTAAGAACTGAATATATGCGTAAGAACTGAATATATATGCGTAAGAACTGAAAATATATGCGTAAGAACTGAATATATATGTGTAAGAACTGAATGTATATTCATAAATACGGAATAAATATGCGTAAGAACTGAATATATATGCGTAATAACGGAATATATATGCGTAAGAACGGAATATATATGTGTAAGAACTGAATATATTTGCGTAAGAACTGAATATATATGTGTAAGCTATATGCGTAAGAACTGAATATATATGTGTAAGAACTGAATATATATGTGTAAGAACTGTAAAATATATATGTGTAAAAACTGAATATATATGTGTAAGAACTGAATATATATGTGTAAGAACTGAATATATATGCGAAGGAACTGAATATATATGCGTAAGAACTGAATATATATGTGTAAGAACTGAATATATATGCGTAAGAACGGAATATATATGTGTAAGAACTGAATATATATGAGTAAGAACTGAATATATATGTGTAAGAACTGAATATATATGTGTAAGAACTGCATATATATGTATAAGAACTGAATATATATGTGTAAGAACTGAATATATATGTGTAAGAACTGAATATACATGCGTAAGTACTGAACATATATGCGTAAGAACTGAATATATATGCGTAAGAACAGAATATATATGTGTAAGAACTGAATATATATGCGTAAGAACTGAATATATATGTGTAAGAACGGAATATATATGTGTAAGAACTGAATATATATGCGTAAGAACTGAATATATATGTGTAAGAACTGAATAGATATGTGTAAGAACTGAATATATATGTGTAAGAACTGAATATATATGTGTAAGACCTGAACTGAATATATATGTGTTAGAACTGAATATATATGTGTAAGAACTGAATATATATGTGTAAGAACTGAATATACATGCGTAAGAACTGAACATATATGCGTAAGAACTGAATATATATGCGTAAGAACTGAATATATATGCGAAAGTACTGAATATATATGCGTAAGAACTGAATAAATATGTGTAAGAACTGAATATATGTGTGTAAGAACTGAATATATATGTGTAAGAACTGAATATATATGTGTAAGAACTTAATATATATGTGTAATAACTGACTATATATGTGTAAAAACTGAATATACATGCGTAAGAACTGAACATATATGCGTAAGAACTTAATATATATTCGAAAGAACGGAATATATATGCGTAAGAACGGAATATATATGCGTAAGAACTGAATATATGCGTAAGAACGGAATATATATGCGTAAGAACGGAATATATATGTGTAAGAACTGAATATATATGCGTAAGAACGGAATATATATGTGTAAGAACTGAATATATATGCATAAGAACTGAATATATGTGTGTAAGAACTGAATATATATGTGTAAGAACTGAATATATATGTGTAAGAACTGAATATATATGTGTAAGAACTGAATATATATGTGTAAGAACGGAATATATATGCGAAAGAAGTGAATATATATGCGTAAGAACTGAATATATATGCGTAAGAACTAAATATATATGCGTAAGAACTGAATATATGCGTAAGAACTGAATATATATGCGTAAGAACGGAATATATGCGTAAGAACTGAATATATGCGTAATAACTGAATATATATGTATTAGAACTGAATATATATGTGTAAGAACTGAATGTATATTCGTAAGAACGGAATATATATGCGTAAGAACTGAATGTATGCGTAAGAACGGAATATATATGTGTAAGAACTGAATATATATGCGTAAGAACTGAATATATATGTGTAAGAACTGAATATATATGTGTAAGAACTGAATATATATGTGTAAGAACTGAATATATATGTGTAAGTACTGAATATATATCTTTAAGAACTGAATATATATGTGTAAGAACTGAATATACATGCGTAAGAACTGAACATATATGCGTAAGAACTGAATATATATTCGTAAGAACGGAATATATATGCGTAAGAACTGAATATATATGCGTAAGAACGGAATATATATGCGTAAGAACGGAATATATATGCGGAAGAACTGAATATATGCGTAAGAACGGAATATATATGCGTAAGAACGGAATATATATGTGTTAGAACTGAATATATATGCGTAAGAACTGAATATATATGTGTAAGAACTGAATATATATGTGTAAGAACTGAATATATATGTGTAAGAACTGAATATATATGTGTAAGAACTGAATATATATGTGTAAGAACTGAATATATATGTGTAAGAACTGAATATATATGTGTAAGAACTGAACATATATGAGTAAGAACTGAATATATATTCGTAAGAACTGAATATATATGTGTAAGAACTGAATATATATCTGTAAGAACTGAACATATATGTGTAAGAACTGAATATACATGCGTAAGAACTGAACATATATGCGTAAGAACTTAATATATATTCGAAAGAACGGAATATATATGCGAAAGAACTGAATATATATGCGTAAGAACGGAATATATATGCGTAAGAACGGAATATATATGCGTAAGAACTGAATATATGCGTAAGAATGGAATATATATGCGTAAGAACGGAATATATATGTGTAAGAACTGAATATATATGCGTAAGAACGGAATATATATGTGTAAGAACTGAATATATATGCGTAAGAACTGAATATATATGTGTAAGAACTGAATATATATGTGTAAGAACTGAATATATATGTGTAAGAACTGAATATATATTTGTAAGAACTGAATATATAAGTGTAAGAACTGAATATATATGTGTAAGAACTGAATATACATGCGTAAGAACTGAACATATATGCGTAAGAACTGTATATATATGCGTAAGAACAGAATATATATGTGTAAGAACTGAATATATATTCGTAAGAACTGAATATATATGTGTAAGAACTGAATATATATGTGTAAGAACTGAATGTATATGCGTAAGAACGGAATATATATGCGTAAGAACTGAATATATATGTGTAAGAACTGAATATATATGCATAAGAACTGAATATATATGCGTAAGAACTGAATATATATGTGTAAGAACTGAATATATATGTGTAAGAACTGAATATATATGTGTAAGAACTGAATATATATGTGTAAGATATATGCGTAAGAACTGAATATATATGTGTAAGAACTGAATATATATGTGTAAGAACTGAATATATATGTGTAAGAACGGAATATATATGCGAAAGAACTGAATATATATGCGTAAGAACTGAATATATATGCGTAAGAACTGGAAATATATGCGTAAGAACTGAATATATATGCGTAAGACCTGAATATATATTCATAAAAACGGAATAAATATGCGTAAGAACTGAATATATATGCGTAAGAACGGAATATATATGCGTAAGAACGGAATATATATGTGTAAGAACTGAATATATATGCGTAAGAACTGAATATATATGTGTAAGAACTGAATATATATGTGTAAGAACGGAATATATATGCGAAAGAAGTGAATATATATGCGTAAGAACTGAATATATATGCGTAAGAACTGAAAATATATGCGTAAGAACTTAATATATATTCGAAAGAACGGAATATATATGCGTAAGAACTGAATATATATGCGTAAGAACTGAATATATGCGTAAGAACGGAATATATATGCGTAAGAACTGAATATATATGCGTAAGAACTGAAAATATATGCGTAAGAACTGAATATATATGCGTAAGAACTGAATATATATTCATAAAAACGGAATATATATGTGTAAGAACTGAATATATATGCGTAAGAACTGAATATATATGTGTAAGAACTGAATATATATGCGTAAGAACTAAATATATATGCGTAAGAACTGAATATATGCTTAAGAACTGAATATATATGCGTAAGAACGGAATATATGCGTAAGAACTGAATATATGCGTAATAACTGAATATATATGTATAAGAACTGAATATATATGTGTAAGAACTGAATATATATTCGTAATCACGGAATATATATGCGTAAGAACTGAATATATGCATTAGAACGGAATATATATGCGTAAGAACGGAATATATATGTGAAAGAATTGAATATATATGCGTAAGAACTGAATATATATGTGTAAGAACTGAATATATATGTGTAAGAACTGAATATATATATATATATATGTGTAAGAACTGAATATATATGTGTAAGAACTGAATATATATGTGTAAGAACTGAATATATATGTGTAAGAACTGAATATATATGCGTAAGAACTGAAATATGCGTAAGAACTGAAATATATGCGTAAGAACTGAATATATATTCATAAAAACGGAATATATATGTGTAAAGAACTGAATATATATGCGTAAGAACTGAATATATATGTGTAAGAACTGAATATATATCTGTAAGAACTGAATATATATGTGTAAGAACTGAATATACATGCGTAAGAACTGAACATATATGCGTAAGAACTTAATATATATTCGAAAGAACGGAATATATATGCGTAAGAACTGAATATATATGCGTAAGAACTGAATATATGCGTAAGAACGGAATATATATGCGTAAGAACGGAATATATATGTGTAAGAACTGAATATATATGCGTAAGAACGGAATATATATGTGTAAGAACTGAATATATATGCATAAGAACTGAATATATATGTGTAAGAACTGAATATATATGTGTAAAAACTGAATATATATGTGTAAGAACTGAATATATATGTGTAAGAACTGAATATATGCTTAAGAACTGAATATATATGCGTAAGAACGGAATATATGCTTAAGAACTGAATATATGCGTAATAACTGAATATATATGTATAAGAACTGAATATATATGTGTAAGAACTGAATATATATTCGTAATCACGGAATATATATGCGTAAGAACTGAATATATGCGTTAGAACGGAATATATATGCGTAAGAACGGAATATATATGTGAAAGAATTGAATATATATGCGTAAGAACTGAATATATATGTGTAAGAACTGAATATATATGTGTAAGAACTGAATATATATATATATATATGTGTAAGAACTGAATATATATGTGTAAGAACTGAATATATATGTGTAAGAACTGAATATATATGTGTAAGAACTGAATATATATGCGTAAGAACTGAAAATATATGCGTAAGAACTGAAAATATATGCGTAAGACTGAATATATATTCATAAAAACGGAATATATATGTGTAAGAACTGAATATATATGCGTAAGAACTGAATATATATGTGTAAGAACTGAATATATATCTGTAAGAACTGAATATATATGTGTAAGAACTGAATATACATGCGTAAGAACTGAACATATATGCGTAAGAACTTAATATATATTCGAAAGAAACGGAATATATATGCGTAAGAACTGAATATATATGCGTAAGAACTGAATATATGCGTAAGAACGGAATATATAAGCGTAAGAACGGAATATATATGTGTAAGAACTGAATATATATGCGTAAGAACGGAATATGATATGTGGTATGAACTGAAGATATATGCATAAGAACTGAATATATATGTGTAAGAACTGAATATATGTGTAAAAACTGAATATATATGTGTAAGAACTGAATATGATATGTGGAAGAACTGAATATATATGTGTCATGTACGGATATATCTGCGAAAGAAGTGAATATATATGCGGATGTACTGAATATATAAGCGGTATTAAAGGAATGAGATATGGTGTAAGTAGTGAGGGGTTGTTCGGTTGTGTGAGGGGTTGTATGATAGTGTTGTGGATGATAGAGTGGTAGTTGTTCGGTAGAGTGTGGGGATGTTAGGTTGTGCGTGGGGGTTGTTAGGTTGTGTGTGGGGGTTGATCGGATGTGTGGTGTGTAGGATGTGAGGAGGTTGTTGGTTGTGTTGTACGCGATGTGCGCTACGGGGACGACCGACGAAGGGGGGGGGGGGGGGGTGCGTGGCGTGGTGGTGTGGATGGGAGGTAGATGTGTGTGGCTGGGAGGTATATGTGTGTGGCATGGGAGGTCTCATGTGTGTGGCTGGGAGGTATCTGTGTGTGGATGGGACGGTACTACTGTGTGTGGCTGGGGAGGTGTCTGTGTGTGGAAGGGAGGTATCTGTGTGTGGAATGGGAGGTATATGTGTGTGGATGGGAGGTATGCTGTGTGTGGCTGGGAGTTGTGTGTGGCAGGGGGGTACGGTTGTGTGTGGATGGGAGGTCGCTGTGTGTGGATCGGAGGGAGATGTGTGTGGCAGGGCGGTCTCTGTGTGTGGATGGGAGCGTATATGTGTGTGGCTGGGAGGTCACTATGTGTGGCTGGGGGGTCTACTGTGTGTGGCATGGGCGGTATACTGTGTGTGGCAGGGCGGTGGCTGTGTGTGGCAGGGAGGAACTGTGAGTGGCCGGGAGGTCGCTGTGAGTGGCAGGGAGGACTCAGTGTGTCGGAAGGGCTGAAGCTGTGAGTGGCAGGGGTCGCTGAGTGGCAGGGCGGTAGCTGTGTGTGGAAGGGAGGTAGCTGTGTGTGGCGGGAGGGCGTTGTGTGTGGTAGGGAGGTAGCTGTGTGGGGCTGGGAGGTACGCTGGGTGTGGCTGGGAGGTATCACTGTGTGTGGCTGGGAGGTCATGAGTGTGTGGATGGGCAGGTCTATGTGTGTGGCTGGGAGGTAGCTGTGTGTGGATGGGAGGTATCATGTGTGTGGAAGGGGGGTGGTAGTGTGTGGCATGGGAGG